>JAODAL010014958.1:0-85541 GCA_025379985.1 Phyllomedusa bahiana | reverse complement strand
AAAAAAGCTGTTTTGGTTTTCCCGCCTTAAAGGGAATGTTTAAAATGTTTCTCTTTTTGGTTTGAAAATAAAAAAAATTATTAAAATATTTTTTAAAATTTTAACAGAAAAAAAAAAGTAAAACTCTAAAGGGAAAACTGCTTTCCCATAATTATAAATAGAAATACAGCAGCACTCACAGGGGAAACCGCAAAAAACCTGATGTACTCCGGGATGTCACGAACAGACTTTCGTATAGCCCCAAAATGAGGAACCTCCCCGGCCCACCCAGATGGTGACCCCAATTACGGGCAAAAAGGGGGAAATGGTTTCCTGTTTCAATGTGGTAAACTTTTTTACAACCGCTAAAACCTTGCTACTCACGAAGAATTCACACTGGAGAGAAGCCATATTCTGTTCTAAATGGGGAAAATTTTTACACTTGAAAATTAATTGCACACGTGAAACTCACACAGGAAGAAGCCTTATTTATGTTCAAATGTGGGAAAAGTTTTACAAAGAAATAAAAATCTAATTGCACAAAAGAAAAACAAGGGGGGAAAAGCCTTTCTCATGTTCAAATGGGGGGAATCTTTTAGGCAGAAACAAATCTGGTTACAAATGGGAATTCAAAAAGGGTTTGCCCTTTTCAGTTGAATGTGGGAAATTTTTTACCTGGATTCAAGTCTTGTTACACACAAAGATTTTACAAGAGGAAGCCTTTTCATGTTCAGAATGTGGGAAATCTTTTTCAGTTAAAAGGGGAACTTTTTAAACATGAGATAATTTTACAAACCCCGGAAAACCAAAAAAAAAACCTTTTTCATGTTCTGAAGTGGGAAAACTTTTTAAAATAATGCATATTTAATTGCACACGGTAAACCACACAGAGAGAAGCCTTATTCATGTTCAAAAGTGGGAAATCCTTTGTAGTTAAAAGCACATCTAGTTAGAAAAACAAAGGGAAATTTACACCCGGAGAGAAGTTAAGGTTCCCTAACCACCAAAAAATAGATATTATTCTTTGTACCATAGATTATACTGGGAAACCGCAAAAAAATTCTTATTGTGGCAAAATGTGTAAACAACGTACTTGCACCATGTTTGTGGGTGTTTTGCTTTTACGGCATTCATTCTCCGGTATAAATGATGTGTTCTCTGTATTCTTCAAGTTGATTCGAACCCGCCAATCCCAAACATGGGGGTTTTTCCATTATTTTGGTACAAAAAAAACTTTTTTTGTTTTAAAACCCCTAGGGGACTTGAGTGAGGCCGCATTTTGTATTTTTTTTTCCAAACATGTTTTTATTGAAAATTTTTACATTAAAACATTTAGTAAAAAGAAAAAAACCAGGAAAGGGGGACTTGTAAAGAAACCATTCTTCCCTTGCATAAAATGCAAATTTCAATTGACCCAATTTTTTTTTTGGAACATTGAGTTAAAGCTCATTCTGCATAGTTAAATAGGTACTATAATGATATGTTATGGATAATAGAATAAAAATCCAACATTGTATAGTAGAATTGGAGTATAATAAACATTACAATAGTAGCAGCTGATGGAGCTGTGTGTGAAAAAATTACCCAATATGCCCAAAACCAATAAAAGAAGCTTTAAATTTTAATGCGGTAATTGCGTGATACAAACATTGGGATACATGTCAATTAATTTGCTGGACAATATGGTTAAAACAGTGGAGCGTTAATCCATTTGCTTGGAACAATGTGGGGAAATGATATGGATGGGATTTCTCCTGGCAATAGAATAGCCCAAGGGTTTAGCTCCGTTATCTTAATTTGTGTTCGTTATAGGTGTGATCCTTCTCCCACCTAATAGGGGGCAGTCGCCCAATTTCAAAGGAGACTTCGGTGCTGAGGTAAATTTTTAGGACAAACTAAAAAAAAGGGTGGGGAAAAGGGGGGGGGGCCAGGGGGGGGGAAACCGGCCCCCATTTTGGAAAGAATCCACTGCTACTTAAATTGCTGCAACACCACATATGATGGGGGTTCCCCAATTTGGGGTCATCCCTTAAATTTTTGGTTTTCCCAAATACTAATTGGGGGAAGCTCTGTTTAAGTTTTGATTTAATATGAGCTGGAGAAATGTATAAAGTTTTTAACAATTGAAAAAATTTTTGTCTGTCGTTCTTATAAGAGAGATGTTTCTATCAAACCCTCGGGAAAGTGAGAAACTTTTTTAGAAAAAAAAGGTAGGACGAGGGTGGGTGGACCGCATTGTAGTATGGTGTTCTTCTGCTGTTTTAAAAGTAGTAGAGTTGTTTCCTTTTTATGCCCGGGGAGGTGGCGGACCCAGTGGGGAGGGGACCAAAGATATACAATTAGGAGATAAAGGGCAGAAGGGAAGCACATGATAATAGGGGAAAGAATGTACTTTTAACGACTTGGTAGTGGATCCGCTGGACCAAGCAAGCGATGGGTAAGCCACACCCGGAAAGGGGAAACTAATAGTCCCCCGGGTTTTAAAACCAGAGCCCCGCTGCAAAACGGGATGGACTTGCGGCGGGAGTCTACCAGGGCGCTACCCCTGACGTGATTGCGATGGGGGCCCCAAAGGGTGAACGTTTGGGACAGAATCGGAGACTAGGCGTAGTCGGGGAAAGGCGGGAAAGTCGGGCAGGCAAAGGGTTTTGGGGGAATAAAAGTAGGAAGGTCAGAATACACGGTAGGACAATAATACTTGGGAACAATTTCTCTAGGGCACGGAGGCAAACAAAACGAAGGGGGAGCGAGGTCAGGTGAGTGGACGGGACGGGTGCGACCGGCCCCAAGGGGGGCCCCCAGGGCACCACCGTTCCCCCCCGGGGCCCTGCCATGGGAGACACGGGCGCGCCGGTCCGTGGAAAACGAATCGCGGCGAAACCCCGTACAGACCCCAGTAAAAAAAGATTAGATGAAGTATAGGACAGGACAGTAGGAGATCAGCATGGGGGGAGGCATTTGGGACAAGTGTGGTAGGGGGGGGACCCTTTTATGTAGCCCCTTGTGTGGGGGGAGATATATCCCCTTGTGGAAAAACGGAATCCCTTTTCCCAATAACATTGAAGAATGAATTTCGCGCACATTTAAAGAATTTAAGTTTTTCCTCCAGAAAAAAGGAGGTAATGGAATCTTCCCCAGGAGGCTAAGCCGATTTTTTGGGTGGTATAGTCTAATGGGGCATGGAGGGATTGTATACTGGTAACCTGGCCCTTGAATTGTGGGGGGGGGGGGTGGTGTAGCCAATATAAAGGGTTGTCCCGTCATGAAGTGTTTGATGACTTCATGATATAGCTGCATCCTCGGGGATTAAAAGGGTTTGTGACCCAATAAGGGAAATTTTTAGTTTAGCTTCATTAAAAAGGGGAGAGGTCTTTACCGGCGGTTCCCAAGTCATTTATTCTATTTTTCCCTCCCCCCCCCTCCCCCAAAGGGGAGAATCTGTTTGTGCTCGCCCACATTGAAAGGATGGGGTTTTCCCGCCAAAGGACTAAGAGGGGATTGTGAGTTAAGTTCCTTTGAGGGGCCTCGCTTTAGTCCAAACCCTTTCCCGGTGTTATTATAAGAGGGTTGGTTTTTAGATGTGTTTTAACATCCAAATAAGGCAAATGTAAGAGACCCAACTAGAGATACACCAGGGGTAATTTTGATCTATTTTGATATTTTTGTATAGTGGGTTTGATAACAATCCCAACGACCTGATTAAGTTGCTAGGTTACAATTTGGAGTTTTTCAGAAAATTTAAAAGCCCCTGTTCGTTTTAAATTAACATAGAACCTTATGGCAAATTTGAGGTCTGAGATTATTCAAAAATAAATCGTGGGAAAGGAGGCATTAATACGCAAGTCCCAGGGTTTAAGATAGATTGGGAATGATTGAAAATTTAAGAGTTTGGGAAAAATGATTAGTTTAATGATTTTTGGGCCCTTCCCAAAGGGAAAGTGTGAGATTGTTTCCGGGGTTGAAATGTGAATAGAGGGAAAAAAAGAATGGTTTTGTATTTTCAAGTAAAAAAAGGGTTTTTTTTTTTGGTAATGCGGACCCCTAAAAAAGTGAGGGAACCCTTTTTGCCATTAAAAGGGATAGGTGTGACCAAGGTGTTTGGTCTGCCCATCAGAAAAAGAGTCTCTGACTTATGTTCGTTTACCTTGAAACCCAGGGAAAATTTCCCTATGATTGAAAGTCAGCTAAAATGCTGGTAAACCCCGGCTGGTTGGTTTAAATTTTAACAAAAATCCTCAAAAGTTGATTTCTTGGATTTTGGGAAATAGATCACGGTTCAAGTTCAAATAAAGGGTCACGATAGAGGGAAAGGGGTGAAAGATCCGCAGCCCGGTACTGCCCCTTTTTATTTGGAATGGGGGTTTGAATTAAGGAGGGGTCACTGTAAGGGGTGGGGGGGGTTGGGGTTTTGGGGTTGTGGTCCAAAAAGTTGAGAAAATATATGTCCGAAACCACGATAGCGTAAGATGGTATTGAGGAACCTCCATGAAACGGAGTCAAAAGCCTTTTCGGCGTCAAGACTCGGCAACATGGAGGTTGATCGAAGGCGATTATGGGATTGGGTTGTGGCTGCTATCTCTGTGCGAATGCCAAAATGTTATGTTTGTTGATAAAAAGGAAATTTGAGGGTTAAGGAGGCTATAAAATTGCATTTTTTGTCCGCATAATTTTTAGCAAAAATGTTGTAGTCTTGATTGAGAAGAGATATGGGACGATAAGATTGGGGTAAAGATGGTTTAGGGAGTAGTATGGTCCTAGATTCATAGAATTCTGCAGGATCTTTGTGTCCTCTGTATATGGGATCAAGTTTTGGGGTTAGGGGGCAGTGATGGGGGTTTTTTCCAAGAGCTTGTATTTTTCCCCCTGGGGGAAGGGCCGTTTGGGATGGTTTTTTTAAATGGTGCGAAAAGGGCCCAAACGAAAGGGAAAAGACGCCCATTTTTCCGAGATGCACCCCCCAAAACCCAAGCGGCGCCCAACGAGAGAGGGGCCCGGGGAAAAAACCCCTTGAGAAGAGCCCGGGAAACCGACCACAACTTTAATTTGGTGGTTATTTTTGTGTTTTTTTTTTGCTACCCATTTTGGAAAATTCATGCATCTTTTTTGTTTTTAAAATTTCTTCCCAAATTTTTTTTGGTGACTTGAAATGAAAAAAAAAACCCCCGAAATTTTGGCTTTTAAGGGAATTCCCATTTTTTTCTCTGGTGTTTCAGCGCACGGGGATAAATTTCGTTATTTTTTAAATAAAACGGCTTTTTAAAAGATGTGAGGGAGGGCCAAAATAGGGGGAAGTTTTTTATTTTTTTAATTTTTTTATTTTAAAAATAGCAAAAATAGGGTTTTTTCCAACCACTGGGAAACTGGTTTGCTTAAAATACCCCTAATGCAATGTAAAAACAATAGGGTTAGGTTGTACAAAGATGGCGTTTTTATAGTTCCGCTGGGTGAAAAAAAATATGGGGGTTTTAAAACCCTTTTCACAATGCAGGGGCCCCCGATGGAGTGAGGGAAGTTTTCCTTTAAAACCGTTTTCCCATTGCTTTAGATGCTGGGGCCCATCTTTGCTGCAGCTTTCTGGGGGTTTAAAAAAACGCCCCCGGGTTGGCGATTACCCAGCAACACCCACCGGCTACGTCCCCTTTTTCCCGATCTCGCTTAAAAGTTTTTAACCCAGCATAGGATTACTCAAATGTCCCAATGTGGGCGAGAGGTTAAAGCAAATTTTTGGGATTTTTCCAACACCTAGATTTTTTTCGGTATTATCCACCCAATAAAGTGTGAAATTTTTTCTAAAAACAATTTACAGAACACGAGGATTGGGTTTCCGGGGGTTAGTGCAAATCAAACAAAAAAAGGGTTTTAAAAAAAATTTTAAAAAAACGGAAAAGGGATATTTTAAACCCAAAACAAACCCACTTTTCCCCCATGTAAATTTCTGCCCACGCTGTAATAAATTTTAAAATAAATTTTGCACGTTTTTTTTAAAATTTTGTTCACTTTAAATTTTCATTTCCTTTTGGGGTTGATAGACCCCAAAATTAAGAACTGTATTTAAAACTTCTCCCTTAGAAAAATAGATTCTAAAACCAAATTTTCCCAGTTCAAAAGGAAAAAGATGTCCCAGGAAACAGCATCCAAGGGAAAGAAAAAATTACCTAACAACTTGGCTGGGGGCACTCTAACTCCACGTGATATTAGCACAGCTTTCCCAATGCAGGGTTTAATACCTAACACCCCGGGCCCGGGGGGGCGCTTAACCCCACGTGATACTAGTGTCAATTTGAAAGTTTTTAATAAAAAAAATTTTTAATCTGTTCTATTATTACACCCTTTTTAAGCCCCACCAGGTATTGTTTTTTTAAACTGCTCTTTTTAAAATTTCCTTACTGAGTTCTTTAAAGATATTTAAAAAATGCTTTCCCGGAAAAACAGAAACACTGTTTTTCCCTTTTAGTCAAGAAGGAAAGGATTTCCCTTGTTAAAAAAAAAGAAATTGCCCCGGGACAAACTTTTTGAAGCTGAAATTTTAAAGAAGCTCTAAGCTGAGATCTGTTTTTTTAACCCAAAAATTTGGCAGAGACAATTAATTAAATTTGGGGGTAGAAAAAAAAAGATAATTCTACCCTAATACCCTCATCTGACATTTGGTGCGAAAACTCGTCAGACGAAATCCTTGGACCAAGACCCCTTCGGGGAGCCCCATTTCTTTGCCATCGACCCGGCAAACCTGGACTGGTTTCCCAACTTTGGAAAAACCCGATCAACTCCTTTCCCACGGTAAGTTCACCCGGTTTTTAAAAATCTGTTTACTTATCCGGGGTGGGGCAGTCTAGTTTTTAATGCGGAAAGGGGATTCCTGGGCCAAACCCCAAGCAATGAAGTTTAAGCCACACCAGGGAGCGGAGTCTAAGTAGCCCCCGGTTTTTACCAAAAGCCCGCCCCCCAAAAAGGGGGTAGAGTGCTCGGGGTGAAAGGTACCAGGTCGCTACCCCTGACGGCTTGCTTGGATGGGGGGGTTAATGCTTTACAGAAACGTAATCCCGAGAAAGTCGAAACGGCAGGAAAAACAAAGGGGAGGCGGGAGAGGTTTTTTTGGTCCCGAGACAGGGAGACCCGGGCAGGGGAGGGGGGGCAAAAAAAGGCCCAAAGGTTTAGGGGAAAAGTTTTGTGGAAGGGCTGGACACGGAAAATTTAGGGCGGACTAGAACAATTTTCAAGACTTGCTAACACACACCCCGAAAATGGCAGGAAAATGTTGGGGGGGGTTTTTAACCCTTAAAAGGACCAGCGCCCAGCAATAACCAAATTACGGGGACACGGCCCCCTTTTAAAAACCCGACCCGCCCCTCGCGCGCCCCTCCCCAAGCCGCGGGTATGTGCGCGCGGCCCCTTAGAGCCGGGACACAAGAGGGGGGGACTGGTAAATAAGGGGGTTTTTCCCGGGGGGAAGGGGGGAGAAGGACACGGGCCCGCGGGCCCCCGGGAGCCGAACCCGCGCCGGGCCCCGTAAAAAAGCAGGGGGACTGGGCCCCGCGTGTCACGGCGCCGAGCCCCGGGGACACTAGTGAGAGCTGTTGGGGGGTTTTTTTGGGCCCCCTGGGGACCTGAAAGGGGTGAGGTTTTCCCCCTCCAGGGGTTTTTGGTTTTTGGCCCCCTTGTGTGCGGGATCCTATTTCCCTACGCTGCTTCACACCTCAAATTTTTGTCTCTGGTTGTTGGCTTAAGTGCACGGGGGTGACTGGGTTAGCATTTTTTAAATCTCTTCCCCGTATTTTTCCGGGGGGGGTACCAAAAAAGATGTATAGGTTTTTAGATAGAGAGGGGGGTTCCCCTTTACCTTTTGTTAGGATATTAAAACTTGTGCGGTCCTGCCCCCCCTGTCCTGTGTGGAACCCTATAGAATTCCTGTTTATAAACAGAAGACTGTCATGGGAAAATTGGGAGCCCCGTGTGGGCCCCATTAGCATTAGGTAGGTTGCTTGTGGGCTTGGGAAAAAGCAAGACCTTCGTTTTTGAATTTTTGCTGTAGGTGAACGACTGCATATTTTAGTTTTTGTTTAAAAATTACATTGAGACGGGTTATTTACTAATTTCTTTTTTCCTCAGTGTAATTTTTGCAGAAGATTTGCTTCTAGCGGGGAAGTGGAAGAAGCAACCCCTCTCAAATGCGGTCGTGTTTCTTTCTAAGATTAAAAGCCGAAATAGGGGAAAACCCGTCTCCCGTGTCCCTAAGGGTCAGTACCACCTTTAAATTTTGGAAAATGGGATAAGGCTTTTGGGAAAAATTTTCAAGTTTTACATATGGGAGACAGCATTTGAAACATTGCAAAAGGGAATTTTTTCAAGATAAAAGGCCCCTTTCTGGATGGGACAGGCCCTGGTATAGAACAACTATTTCGGGTTGCAAAGGGAAAATTAAAATTGGGAAAACCAAAAGCAAAGATTAAAAAGGGGGAAATTTCAGTGCATACATGTATTGTGTTTAGAAAAAAGACGCTGGGCCGGGCCCCATCATGGCGACCGCCCATCCTCAATTTTGGCCCGTGTCCCCAATTGTGGGCAGCAGAACCAAACCTCATTTCCCGAATATTGCATAAATTATGGGAGGGGGACGTCCAACCCCAAATTCCCCCTTGTATTTCCGGGTTTTCCCCCCAGTTTTTCTTCCCCCCAGCTCGATTCCAAACCGGGCCCCTCACCCTTTTGGTGGCCATCTTAGTTTTAAACCCTAAAACCGATACATCTGGAAAATACATCACCAAACCCCGCCCTTTCCCCCTTTTGGTGGCCATCCCTTTGGGACCCGTTACAACCCCAAAGCTTCCCCCACTTCCGTTAAAAGGCCAGGGGCCCTTTTGTTGCAACCCCTGTTTTTCCCCGTCCGTTTCCTACTTCTGGAAATTTGATTTTCCCAATATACAAAAAAAACCAGGAAGTTCTGGGCAAAGGTCAAACCCGCTGCCATCTTGCTACACCTAAAACATTTCCCGCAGTCAACCCAGTACTGTGTTGTACCCTTTCAACACCAAACCCTCAGGTGATAAAGTCCTTAAAAAAACATTCATTCAAAATTAGAAAGATTTTTCTTTGCCCTTTTAGAAGTTTGTTCACAGAAGTTTCCCCTTTGGGGTAAAAGGAAAAAAAAAAAAAAAAAAACACAGAGCAGGGGTTCCCAAAAAGATCTTTTGGCCTCGATCCAAAGGTTTTTATTTAAAGGGGGGGAGCCCACTGCTGGCAGGCAAAAGCATTCACACACAAAACACCCCAAGAACAGTTTTTCCCGAATTGGATTTTTAAAGATTGTCCATTTTCACACCCCAACTAAGCACTGTAGTTACATTTATAGATGAGTCTTCTATCTTGTTTTTTGCAAGGAAACAATCTTTTTATTTTCTCCTGCCCTAGACATAACCCAAAACAGAAACCCTTCAAACTTCAAAAGACACTGCAGGGCCCTCTTTTAACTATATTGACCCAATCCACTACAATTCAACAATGGCCCCGTTGCCCTTTTTACTCCCCCGGGCTAGATACAGTTGCGAAGGGGCTTTCCTCTTGAAGGGCTATAAACCCCATCCAAGCCATGTTGACAAAAGGCAGACCTTGGTTTTGCTATACAGTGGACCACTCTTTACAAATCTGCAATTCTGACACAGATTCAACCCATTTACCCATACCAAATACTACTTTTGGGCATTACAATTGCCTACTGATGCCCCAAAAAATGATACCATTCAGTTTCAGATTTTGTTGCCCAAATTTGGGGTTGAAGGGGGGAAAAAGATAGAGTAGGGGAAGTTTCCTTTTTTTTGGTATCTCCCATTTTAAAAAGATTAGCACATTTTTAAAGCAGGATGAAAGGGATTTTGGGGTTTTAGATCAGCTATTAGAAAACCCCGGGTGATAAGTTCGTGTGGATGGATGATTTGGTTTTTCCTTGATGAAATGTTATACACAAGGGTATGCATTCAAAATTATCATGGGTGGAAAGGGGGGGGCAAAAAGCCGAAATAAAAACGCAAATTTGGGAAAAGGCTGGGGAAAACAGGCTGGGAGACCAAAACTGCCAATATAAAAGATATGCACCCCCTACTCATTATGCCTTATGGGATCGAAAATGACTAGGGCCAAAGCGATGGGGAAAAATAAAAAAAAACTTTTTTAACTATAATAAAAGAAAGTATATACACTCACCGGCCCTTTATTAGGTAACCGTCCCCCTGCTCGTTAACATTTAAATTTTTCTAATCGCCAATACAGGGCGGCAATCAGTGCATTTAGGCAGTAGACATGGTAAGAAATCCCCTGCATTAAAAAACCGAGCATCAGAAAGGGGAAGAAAGGTGTTTTTGGTCCTTTGAACGTGGCGGGGTTTTGGGTGCCAAAAAGGGCGGGTCTGAGTTTTTAAAAAAACTGCAGACTCCTGGTTTTTCAGCAAAAACCATCTCTAGGGTTTACAGAGAATGGTCCGAAAAAAAAAAAAAACCCAGTGAGCCAGCCCCTGTGGGGGGAAAGCTTGTTGATGCCAGAGGTCAAAGGGAAATGGGCAGACGGGTTTCGACGATGAAGGCAACAGTGACTAAATAGCCCCCCGGGTTCAACCAAGGTAGGCAGAAGGCATTTGAACGACAGTACGGCGAACTTGAGGTGAGGGGCTACAGCAGCGAAGCCCACACCGGGGGGTGCCCCCCTTTCAGCTAAGAAGGGAAAAACTGGGGCCCCCAATTTGCCCAAGCCATCGAATTGGACAGTAGAAGTTTGGAAAAATGTTGCCTGGTCTGATGGTCTCGATTTCTGCTGGACTTTCGGATGGTAGGGTAGAATTTTGGCGTCAACAACTGAAGCATGGACCCACCCTGCCTTGTACAAGGTTCAGGCTGGTGGTGGTGGTGTCATGGTGTGGGGAATATTTTTTGGCATCTTTGGGCCCCTTGGGTCCTTTTGAGCATCGTTGCAACACCTTGTTAAATCTTGCCACGAAGAATTGAGGCGTTCTGAAGGCAAAAGGGGGTCAACCGTTAATAGCATGTTACCTAATAAAGTGGCCGGTGAGTGTATAACAAACAACACATCAAATAGCTAAATATACTCAAAACTTACCCTAATATACCCTATACAAGACTGAATAGCCCTAACCTAATATAAATGGGAAAATCGCCCCAATAAGGGCGTTCCCGTCAGGAACCTATCCCTCCTACTAAAAGCCCTAGCAATCCCTCATGAGCATATGTCCCAACATGTTTCAATCCTCCCTGTTTAGTACCAGGATTTCCTCAGGGGACTATTTTCAGGGAAAAAGGAGAGTACAGCTAGTGCAACAACCCACAATTACACTTATAACATAATTCCAAAAATAACAAGGAGGGAAAAAAAGGGTTTAAGGATCAATTACTAAAAACAACCAACTGGCTAGTTTTAGATACCATCACATAGCCAATTACACTCTGCCGCGCTCAATGCAATGAGATCCCAGAATATTAATCAAATAACGGCAATATTCTTACCAATCAAAACTCATCAGGCATAATGCTGCTGCAAATAATAGCAGCCACTGCTTTGATCCTGATGCCAATATGATAGAAATCAAAAAAAGACCATGCCTCCTTAAATATTTCTCAAGAAGGCAGACAGGCATCAGTAAAAAGCATAAATATAGCAGATACCAAAATTAAACTATGACTGAAATAAGGCGCTGCATGGACAATGCCATTATTAAATATGCAAGAAACCTTATTGCAAACTTACCAACTTCATGTGAATATCCTCTCTCTAGAGATCTCACAGCACCGGCTGCAGTAAACAAGCAGACAATGCTGCCGCTGCATGAGAGGCCGGGCGCGTCTCTCACCCGTCCGTCATCAACATAATGACGTGTTGTAGGCACGCCCTACACAACACTAGTCACGGTCCGGGCGTCTTTAGCAACTCACTGCTAGATAGTCAATCCCTGTGAGTATAATGTATAGCGCTTAAAGGGGTTTTGCCATGAAGTGAGTTGCTTTCCTCTTATCTGGCTCAGGAGAAAATATAAACAAATCATGAACACTGCAGAGGGGAGAGGGAGGTGGCTGAGCAGTAAGGAGCACAGTACAGTGTTTATATTTAAAGAAACCATTAGGTTTCCTCAACCAAGTCTCATTTTGATGTTGTGAAAAATGGCTATGGACCAGCCGGTCCTTTAAATTTCTTCCTCTTCTGAAGCTAATCTGTGGGGTTTCACCTATATGTCCTTTAATATCCGAATCCAACTGCAAAATATGCTAGTGTCTGTTTAAGATCTCTCTAATTTGTCCTGCCACATTATCGTATGTACCTATTTTTCATGTTATTGCCTTAGAATCCACAGATTCCTTTCTTGGAGATAATAGCTCACTTCTGTCTACGGCAAGGGCAGCCTGAAAGGCACGGCGCAACACATGATCCTGATAACCTTTCGATAAAAATTTTCTCCTAAGGTCGCCTGCTTGCTCCAAAAATTCAGATTTAGTGGAGCAATTCCTCTTAAGTCTGAGATACTGCCTTCGAGGTATACCTCTTTTGATGGACGACTGCTATCCCATTTCAAGAAAGAATTAGTCGACGTAGGTTTTCTGTAAATACTAGTCAATAATTCACCACTAGCAGACTTCATGATTTTAACATCCAAAAAAGAAATGGAGTCAATATTTATTACCGATGTAAATCTAAGACCAAGGGTATGGCAATTAAGCTGTTCAACCAATCTTGCAAATTCCTCTTGTTTCCCATTCCAAATTATAAATATATCGTCTATGTATCTTGCCAATAAGGCAATCTTGTTCACAAATACCGGAGACTAATCTCCAAAAACTACGGAGGTCTCCCACCTCCGTAGAGCTGCAAAGAAGAAACACCATTTTAATATCCTGGAAAGTTGCAAGAACAGAAGAAAAGAAGACAAGAAAAAAAAGTTTTGGTTTTGGAAAATAAAATACTAACATCAGAATATTTCGGGCGTTGGAAAGGAGTGCTTTAAAAGATTTTTTATCCCTTATCCCCCAAGAGCACAGAGTACACACCAGTCAAAGATGTTATGCTGACCGGCTAAAAGGGTTTGGTGTGTCCCGGGTTTTTTACAATGATCCCAAAGTTACTCAAAGATGTCTGCTTGTGAAAGAAACAAGGGGGAAGAACAAAAGCCCCACAGCAATACACCCCCAGAGTAGAGTGAAGAGTTGGTCATGTCATATCTACATTATTTTTTTCTTTGGATGGCCTGAAGTATTTCCGATTGCTAAAAACAAGCTACCCCAAGAAGTGCTTTCTGAAGTAGGAGAAAATTTGGAGTTCCTGAAGAAAAGTTATCGAGTCACATTTTTTATACATTTCATAGAGAAGTCTAAAGAAATCATGGATTTGTTAGGGTAGAAAAAACCTTTCATACGTTTATCATCCAAAGTAGCTGTAGGAAAAATTATTTTAAAATATTATTATATTTATAAATATACATTATAAAAAATATATAATATATATATATTTAATAAAAAAATATATATTTTTTTATAATATATATATATATAATATATTAAAAATTATTAGTAAATGGGGCCCTCAGGCCATATGAGGCAATAGCGGGGTTTTGTCCTTATATTAGGTTTTTTTTTTTTGCACTACAATTTCAAATGAAAACGAATGGTTTTGTGGGTGCAGGTCTTTAAAAACATTAAACCCTTTTTCACTTTTTTATAACCATTGTCATTCCTGAAAATGTTCAGGGGACTGTTCACCATTTTCTTTATTTCCCCTTTAACCCGGGTTTAAATTCAGATATAATGCGTTTGGGAATGTATAATTTTGCAAGGGAAACACCTCCGGGATGTATTTTTCTGGAAAGTGCTGAAAAAAAGTATGGATATAAGGGTCAAAAATATTAGTTATACAGAAAAGCAGACAAGAGGGCGCAGAGTACATTAAAAACCTACACCCAAGTCAGATGTTTTAACTGGAAAAAAACAACCCCTTTTAAAGGGAATTGTGTTTTGATGAGATGTGCAATATTATGCAATGTATGCAGAAATGAAGGTTTGATGATATCCCCATATTGAATTATATTTGTTTTCCTTACAAACTTGCTTCCCCAAAAGCTAATTAACCAATGATCAAACAACAATACTTATGACAATGTAAAAACATATAAATACTATAAAATCTTTACCCCTTATATTAAAGCAGAACCATATTCCAGAAAAATCCTGTGTGGAGTGTAATTCCTTGGGAGTTCGCTGTTTGCAGAATATAATTTTTATATATATATACATATATATATATATATATATATAATTATAATATATATATATAAAATTTTTAAGGAGTAGCAATTGCAGCAGTACAGATAAAAAGGATAAATTTGTACTTTACATTTGGTGCTCATGACTCCCAGACGAACTGAGATGGTGGAGCCTCTCAACCTCCTTTGTGGGGCGCCAATTTGGGCAGCCGACCGTACTGATAGCACAAAATGGGGGTAAGTACCTTTTTTTTCTTTAGAAATCAGTGTCTTTTTCCGTTTCAGACTTTTTTTATTTGTTTGGTGTGGTTAAACCCCCATTTGGGAATACCGCTTGGGGCCCAGGTGGCTCCTCTGTTTTGTTACCCATGTGCGGGGCTTTTGGGCCTCACCCTTTGCTATCTCGGTTGCTTGAGTGGCTGCTTTAATGTAGTGCGTGTTGTCCTGGTATCAGAAAAGCCAGAAAATACAGTTTGTTATATTTCCTCTTTTTAAATACGCAGTACCCATTTCAACACTAGTTCCTCTTTTACAAAGGATTAAACCGCAGACTGTCAGATCATTTGTCTTAAGTGAAAAATCCACCATATCCAGCTCTAATACACGCCTCATGCTGTGATATACTGATGGTTTGCCCGTGGTGACTGGATAGGACTTCATTCTCTTTTTATTTTCCGGGGTAGAGGGAAAAACTGTTTTCGCAGTTGGGGGGGGGTTTTAGTTAGTAAAAAGACAAATAATTAAAAGATAAAAAAAAACCCTCCCGAGGAGGTCGGTCTTGAACTGCTTAGGGTCGCTGTAGTGACTGTTTTGAACGTTTAGGGTTTGGGGGCGGGGCTCTGGTTAGCTGTTTAAACCCACGAGTAAAAAACCCTAATGCTGTTGGGCCAGTGATCTGTTAATATTAATGGGGGAAAACTTAGGAAAAATTTTGGTTTAGGGGATTACATTTCCCAATCCATTTTCCAAAAAGTTTTGGGGGCTAGTCGGGGATGCTAATACCCCCCTATCTGTGTTTAATTCCCCTTTTTTCCGCCTCAGGGGACACCTTGAAGCCGTGCGTATATTCCTCTTTTTCCCATACACATTACCAATTTTAAACAGGCGTTTTTCGGACACAGTTTTTTTTTAAAGTGTTGTTGCCAGTGTGTGAAACAGATATTTCGGGTTTGGCCCCGCCGCTGCCTCTTTCAGCGTGAGTCCATCCCAGGGTGCACATTTTTTTTTGGTTTGATACCGATTCATATGGCAATTTTAAAGGGGAAAAATGTTTGTGATTTAAAAGGGGAATTTAATCATACATGTTTGTTTATCTCCCACCACCCACTATTTTTTCCCCGGGGTTTTTTCCCCCCCAAATTTTTGGGTCACGATTTCCCGTTTTGCAAAATATTGTTTAGTTGGGGGGGGAACCCCTACCCCAAATTTTCTCATGTTTTTCCCCTTCCTTCAATGCCGGGCCCCCACCACCACACCGGAGACCTTTTGGGTGGCTAACCCCTTCCTGCCAGAGATCTAAACATACCCTCCCTTCCCCCTAATGGCCTTTTGGTACAGTCAATTCCCCATTTCCCTGTTATCCCCCAATTCTGGAGCCACTTCCCCTTTCCCCTTTGTCGGCCATGTTGCTGCACCCTACCACCCGAACTTCCTACTTCTGACTGCCATGTTGCTCCTCCTCATCCGTCCCCTGACAAAGGAAGTTCCGGGTCACCGCGGCCATCTTGCTGCCAGTAATGACATTCAAGCCGATGGTATGCCTAATATTCCCAACACACAACAAAAAAATACATCTGCACTCCACACTGCAGTCCCCCCGCTCACCCCAAAAGCCTTTTATACCGTTAATCACCCCGTGGGAACATTCATGTTCCCCCCTCCGCTTTCCACAATCCTCACTTCTAAGGGTTTCCCGTTTTTCAACCGCACTCCCCCCCCCCGACGTGCCAAACCCCCCTCCCCGTTTTTACTGCCATAAACCGGGCAACTCACAAAGTGCCCGTGCTGACAACGAGCAAGTACTGAATACGCCACTCTCGACAAGTTTTTCCCGGAATTTCCCCACTTTCCCTCCTTCCCCTTCTCCCAAGTTAGGTCTAAAAGTGCTCCAAAAATTTTTTATTGCAAAAAAATTGGCCATGTTATCAAAAACGTCGCCCCAAAGCCCGAGATAAAGCCCAAATTCAAAGCTTGGCCTCAACCCTCATCAAATTCCACCACCCCAAAAAAATTTAGGCCACACAGGGGACAATTTTCCTTTTGGTGGATTTCAATTCTCTGTTTTTATTCTAAAACCCTTTCCCCCAAAAAATCATACCGCAAAGGCCCCTCACCAAATGTTCCTTGCCCCTCCTCCGCTTAAATGCAAGGTATTTTCTCCTCAGCCCTACTAATCTTCTAGGTGCAACCATTTTTATAACTGCGGAAATATTCTGATAACACTCTACTTTCCCGGGGTGTATTTAAAAAATTTAACTCCCTAGCCTTCCTAAAATTGTTAATACTTTTTTTCGAAGCCCTTTCCACCGATCCCTTTGAATCTGATCCATGGGCCCGAAGATGTTTCCCGTTCTCCAGTCCATTTTTCTCGGAAATAAATTTTTCTTCACTCCCACCTTTCTCAATCCTTTTCAAGTACAGTCCCCAAAAGAAGGTCGCCTTTCTACCGAATTTTCCCTCTCACCCTATTTCCTTCTACCCCGGTTCCTGGAACACTGAGAACCAAATCCTTACGATGACTGCAAAAGAGCGTTGTCCATTCCCCACCTACCCTTTAATCTCTACAGACTTTTTAGCCTCATCGATTTTTGTCACTGAGGGTCCCAGCACTTCTTTTTTTAATGCAAACTTCTATGCCCTTTATTCCAGGTCATTCTTCAACCCCCAAATATCAACTGATGCCCAACCTGCTTCCCGCTGACCTCTGTCCCTTTTTTGCAGCCTGATTGGGGGTTCAACACTCCAACCCTTTTAATACCCGCCATCAGAGATGTTGTTGCTGCACAGTCCTTTTTTGACAAAACCATGACCTCCCAAGGGTCCTGAAAAATCCCAGCAACCTTACATAAAAAAGCGAAGTACTCTTCGTCTACATTTCTCATTACTGTCCCGAAAATGTCACCTTTAAGGGGTGTACTACCATCGACCCCGCCACCCTGCCCCCTCTCAAGGGGGGAAAGGAGATACCTTTGAGTCCCAGTGATCCCTCTCCTGACTCCTTTAACCAATGGGGAAACTGAAACATCACATCTTCCCACTTTTACATCCAAAACTGGAGGGTCCAGATTATGTTTCATACAGTGGATCCAGATTTGAAATGAAAAGACGTTCCATACAGGGTTTGCTGTGGTTAATTGCAGGAAACCGTGAAAAGGGTGTTTCTTTGCCCTTGAAAATGTTACCCAAGAAGCAAAACTTAGGGGGGTGATGAAACTTGCAAGCTTGCGAAGGAAAAACTGTCGATACACCAATCACCACAATACGGAGTAGCCCATGCATCGGCCTAAAGTGGGCCCTGCGAGGGTTCCCCGAAAGCTAGTGAACGCCAATCAAGAACAATGAAGCCCTTCAGGCCTTACTATACGTATCCAACCCTTCACAGGTGGTGTTTTTTTAAAATCAGTGCGCATGGAAAAAGATAGAGGAAGCGAAAGGGATATCAACCCTTTTCATGCTGCAAAGGGTTTTTATTTTCTCCAGTAATTCAAGAGAAAGCAGGGGTGGCTGTGATGTACCAAAAAAGAAGAAAAAAAGAATGAAAGGAAAGAAAAAGGAAAGAATTAGATGGAAACAGAACCAAGGGCAAGAATGCTGAACCAGTGTTAATTTGATGAAATATTCAGCCTAAATAAAACCCCAAAAGGAAAAGAGGTAATTGGAGGAAGGGAGCGAGGTACACCCAAAATGGATTTTGGGAAAAGATGATAAACTTTGCTTCCAAAAGGGATTGTATCCAGCTGTTACAATGGGGTCACGGTACACCCAAGAAGAACAAACCCGATGATCTCTTCATCAAAAGGATATATTTGCACCCCGAATTCCATTAACAAAAAAACTGTATCAAAGGGTTTTGAAATATGCATCATGCAACCCCGGGAAAAATTATTTCAAATACAGAAAAGCAAAAGTTGACCTTATACCCCCAAAAGGATTAGATCAACAAAATTGAATTCCCAAGATGGGGGAATACATGTTCTCAGGATGGCCTAGCCTACCCCTCCCAAAAATGACTCCCAAAACCCCGGGGAAAAATTTTTGACTGAATTTGGGGTGCGATTTGAATCCAAAAAATTATTGGTCTGACCCGGACCTGGATTCCGCAGAAGTAACCCGAGCATTTAGAAGCTGTAGGAGCTGACCTTCCACACCCCCCCTATCATCCCCAGAGCTAGGAAAAAAAGGAAAGAATGAATGCCAACTTAAAAAAAAATTCTTAAAGCCGCAGGAAACATCTCTCCCATGGCCAGAAATTTATCCATTTCCCGGTACTCTTTTAGAAACACCCCCAGCGCCCCCGGGTTCCCCCCTAGAAATAAATTTTTCTCAGGGCCACCCAGGTTAGGGGGTTTGATCCAAAACAGTTGATTGCAGGAAAATTTCCTAAAAATTGTGTAATGAATTAAAATTAACCCATTTTATTTTTCTTCTGTTTAACTCGACTTGATCAAACGATTTTTAAAACTTCACCTTTATTTTTTTGGGGAAAAAATTACCTGGAGATTCTCGGAGCCCAAAATTTTAAAACCATCCAAATATTTGTGATATCCCCAAATTCATGAAACTTGTAGGCTTCACACAAAAAAAGAGATGTGGCCAATAAACCCCCATGAACCTTCCATTTATCCTTTAAAAATTTTGCTGATTGGATGGTGTGAAAATACAAGGGGAGACCAAGGGGGGTGGCTGAGAATTCAAAGCTAGGGAGCAGGGCAAAACAGGACTCGAAACCCAAAAAACCCAAATAACGATAAACAACGGGTAGAGGATAAATTATACTATTATAACCCACAAGGGTTTTAAAACCCCAGGAAAACCCCACAAAGGGATGATAAGAATTAAACCCTATCAATAAAAAGGCCCTTTCCAAAAAAGATGGCATTGGACAAGATCATAAAAAGACACTCACAAGGGGGTTGTGAAATATAAAGGTGGAGGTTTCTTTAGAGGTGACCATTTTTATCTCCAACCCAAATTTTTTTTCGGCCCTTTTCCTTTCTATTTTCCCGTAAAACCAAGTGTTTTTACATTTTCAAGGTTTCCCCAATTGGATTGCCAAAAACCATAAATTGTCATGCTAGGGGGCTGCTCTGAGGTAGACCTGGGTCGTTGGTCTACAGCCCTCTTTTCCCATCGGGCTTGGGTTGGGCTTAAATGCATAGCTCAAGGAAATACCTCCAGGGGTGTATTTATTTGGGAAAATCTGAAAAAAGTAGGATATAATGGCTCACAAATATTAGCTTTAAGCAAAACAGCAAAGATGGCCGAGTCATTCAAAACCCCACCAAATCGATGTTTTAACTGGGAAAAAACAACTCCATTTAAGGGAATTTTGTTTTTATAGACTGTGCAAAATTATGCAACGTAGCAAAATAAAGGGTTGATGTATATCACCCTATTGTACTTATTTATTTTCCCTTTTAACCTTGCTTTCCCAAAAAACTAATTAACCAAAATCAAACTACACTTTCTTATGACAAAGTATGGTATCACAACTATAAAGTCTTTAATCCTTATATTAAAACAAACTATATAAAGACAACCTTTTGGGGGTGTAATTCCTTGGGCTGTTTGCAGCAAAAATAATTAATTATATATATAGATTTATATATATATATAATATATATATATTTTTTTTTTTTAATTTGAAAGAGATAGCAATTGCAGCAGTACAGATAAAAAGGATAAATTTGTACTTTACCGTTTGACCTGACCTCTTATGTGACAGCTCTAATAAAGCACCAAACTAATATATGTTCTCAAGTCTTTGTCTCCCTTCCAGATCCTGACTCACTCTATAGATGGTACCATGCATATGAGTTGGAGCCAGGAGATTGGATGATCTTTAAATGAGACATGAGGGGGGCCCTGGAACCACTATTTGACGCTCCCTACCAAGTACCTCTTACCACCCACACCGCTATAAAGCCAGAGGGGAGACCCAAGCCGGAGCCATATGACTGATGATTCCAGCACCTGCCTGCCTGAGACAGATGACAGATGATTCTCCAGTATCTGCCTGAGACAGATGACTCAGTTACCTACCTGAGATGGAGGACTAAGGATTCCGGTACCTGAGACTGACCACTAAGGATTCCAGTTAAGGACCACTAAGGATTCCAGAACCAAAGACTCGAGGAGGATTCAAGCATATTATTATCAAGATAGGAGGGACAAATAAAAACAGCCAGTGCATGACTAGGGACTGTCTGCCCAGGAAGCACCCTGGGAACATCCAATTTTTTCCATTTCTTTAGGTATTCGGTTTGTGGCTGTGAACCATTTTAGTCCCTTTAAAAAGAACTTTGCAAGACAAAAAGAAGATATTTAGTTTTTTTCCTTTCCAAAGAAATGTGGTATCAGAGACAGTAATTAAAATGCATTTCCATACTTAGAAATAAAAAAGAACCACCAAAGACGATGTTACCAGAGGCTTGAGAGTGAGGTGTGAGGTTTCTTCAGGGGTGACCATTCTTAATTTCCCAGACCCTAGAATCTCTTTCAGGTCGTATCCCTCCTATCTCATAACAGGTCTTCGTGTTTAGAGAGTCAGCAGCTTTCGGGGTCAAGAATAGCTCGAGAACAGCCGACCAAAACCCTCAGGTAGGGACTAAATTAGTCAGCTTACAAGTCATAGGGAGAGTCACCCCTCTCCCCATCCTTATCTGGAGTCCAGGAACATTCCAGATTGAAAAGGAGTCTTTAGGGGGGGAAATTTGTTAGGAACAGATTCTAATGTTTCAGGGGGGACTGTCAAGTTGATGATTTAATGGAAAACATTATAATCTGTTCTATTATTACACCCTTATTAAGCTCACCAGGTATTGTGTTTAAACTGCTCTTTATTACATCCTTATTGAGTTCATCAGATATTTTCCACACTGCTTTGCCTGGAACAGAAACACTGCTTTGCCTTACATAAAGAAGGAAAGGCCTTCAGAAATTCCTCTTTTGGATGATACAAGGAGTACAAGGACACTTGCTATCAGCCAACGTCTAGTTATATTGCGCAGATGCAAATCCTGCTCTGTGGCTTCAATTATAATCTGCCTCAGCAACAGCCAACTAGCCGATCATATTACGATAAAATAATCATAGCACTTGTTAGATTAACAGTTATGATATGTACCACTCTTTATAGCTAATTTACAGATGCTAGGTTTGCCTGCATAATTATTTCCTCTGTAATTGCATATACATCACTGCGACAGAGAGACTTCCATCTAGACGCAGCAGTATGTTGATTTTCTGTTGTATATTTGTTTCTTACTCTTTGATTGAAAATACAATAAATACACAGTTTAAAAAAAAAATAATCATGTGATTCTTAATACGTGTCAAAGTTATATCAAGCCGTAACTTCCTGTTAATAAACAGAACTATGCACCAGACAAACCTGTGTGGCGTGTAATTCTTAAGCTCTCAGCTGAGATCTGATTTTTAACACAATTTGGACAGAGACAATTAATTGAATAGGAGTAGAACAAAAAGATAATTCTACACCTAATATCCTCACCTGACATTAGCATAGCACACACAATGCAGGAGATAATACCTAATGCCCCAGCCGGAGGCACTCTAACTCCACGTGATACTAGCACAGCACACACAATGCAGGAGATAATACCTAACACCCCGGCCGGGGGCGCTCTAACTCCACGTGATGCTAGCGCAGCACATTACTGACCTCACTGATTGGATCTCAGGCATTTCAGAACATCACAGATTTCTACATCACTGATACCTAAATGTGATATAGCCCCATAATACAGCCCTAGCAATCAATCCTATTATGGAGATCTAAGTAATCCGGGAGGTAATTAGCACTAAAATAATCAAAGTTTATAAAACAAATACAAAAAATAACCAAATATAAACACAAGATAAAGAAATGTTTCTCTAAAATGACTTTACAGTTTATTCCAGAATATTAATTACAAAGCAAACAATGTAATGTCCCAGCTCAGACCATTTGGAATACTAGTAATCACATTACAAATCCCTCCTGACACAAGATTAGTCTTCCTAAGTCAATGATGTTGTGGCTGAATCTTCCTTCTAACCTACAGAATACATTACAAAATACATTACAGGAAACTTATTCTTCCAAATGAAAAACATCAGAATCTTGGGATTTTGACAGAATATCCCGAGTCGGCAATTCCTGTCCGGGCAGAATAGGATTATACAGGAGGATTATGTTGCCTAAAGTGTTATATTTTTTCAGAACTTTACTTATTCCTATTCTGCAGCAAATTTTAGGGCTTTTCGTTGCCAGTTTAACCCCTTACCACTGAAGCCAGTTTTCACCTCCCAGGTAGAGCCCCATTTTTTAAATCTGGCATGTGTCACTTTATGTGAGAATACATTTTTGACACTTTAACCTATCCATGTGATTCAGAGATTGTGTTCTCGTGAAACATTGTGCTGTAAGATGGTAAGAAATTTTGGTCCAAAAAAGTTATTGTTTATTTGTGAAAAATATCAAAGTATCGTGAAACATTTGAAAAATGTACTAATTTCAAACTTCAAAAATTTCTGTGTGTAAGACAGATAGTTATTCCACTCAAAATAATTTATAACTCGCATCTACCATATGTCTGCTGTAGGTTGGCAGCAATTTTTTAAATTTCTTTTTTTTTTTTTAACAACATCAAGTGGCTTAGAAATTTAGTAGTAATTTTCTAATTTTCAAGAACATTTGCAATATACATTTTTTAGGAACCATTCCAGTTCTAACATGATTTTGATTGGCCTGTATGTTAGATACCCCCATAAATGACTTCATCTAAGAAACTAAACCCCTTAAAATATTCAAAGCAGCATTTTGGAAATTTCAAAATTTCACTTTTTTTTTGCAGATTTTCAATTTTTATCCATTATTCACAAGAATACGGTAGATGTGATCAAGGCAATGCAACTTAATATTGATTCCCCAGATTCTGCTGTGTTCAGAGAAATCCCATATGTGACCTTAGTGCACTATTTGGCTCAACCACAAGCCCCATAATAGGAGGAGTTGGAGGAGCACCTCCTGGACTCTGGGATCTAATTTTCATTATGATTTTATTTAGGCGCCATTCCAGGTTTGAGGACGCCCTAACAGGCTAAAACCTAATAAACACCCCAAAAAAGACCCCATATTGGAAACTACACCACATAAAGAATATATCCGGGGGTGCAGTGAGTATATCGACCCCACAGGTGTTTCACAAATTTTTTTAGCGTTAGGCTGGGAAAATGAAAAAAATATTTTTTTCCAACAATCCGCAATTTTAGCTGAAAATGTTGAATTTTTACAAGGAATCCTGAAAAAAAAAGCACCCAAAATGTTGTTACGCAATTTCTTCCAAGTTCGGCAATACCCTACATGTTGGTGTAAACTGCTGTTTGGGCGCATGACAGGACATATAAGGAAGGGAGTTTTATCTGACTCTTGGAATGCAGATTTTGGTGGGCGTCAGGTCGCATTTGCAAAGCCCCCAAAGTACCAGAACAGGTAAAACCTACCAGAAGTCACCCCATTTTGGATTCAACACCCCTCATAGATCTCATCTAGGGCTGTACTGTGCATTTTACAGTTACAGTTTTTTTTTAGCATTGGGCCATGAAAATGGGAGGAAAAGCGCAATTATTTTTTGGGCTTCATTTTTACAGTTTTCGCCATACGGGATAAATGACAGGAAAACTTTACTATGGGGGTCGGTACAATTACAATGATATAAATTTTATATAGTTTTTTATGTTTTATTAATTTTACACAATAGAAATAGGTCTTTAAAAAATTGCGTTTTTATGTTGTCCTATTCTGACAGCGGTAACTTTTTTATTTTTCTGTATACGGAGATGTGTAGGGGCTTGTTTTTGCGGGATGAGTTGACGTTTTTATTAGTATCATTTTTGGAGGGACAAGGCTTTTTGATCGCTTTTAAATCCATTTTTTGGAAAGCAGGGTGAAGAAAATACTGCAATCCTAGAAGTGTTTTTTATTTTTATTTTTAACAGCGCTCACCGTGCAGTATCCGTGATAAGTTAGCTTTACTCTTTGGGTCGATACGATTACGGTGATATCCTGTTTATATAGTTTTTTTTATGTTGAAGCACTTAAAAAAAAGTGTTTTTAGTGTGTAAAAGAATATTTATGCATCGCTATTTTCTGAGAGCCATAACTTTTTTATTTTTCCGTGTAAGGACTTTTTTTTTTGCGGGATGAACAGACGTTTTAATTGTTACAACTTTGGCATTTATAAGAGTTTTTGATTGCTTTTTACTCCATTTTATGTGCTGCGGGATGAACAAAAATCTTAATTCTGTGATTTTTTTTTTTTTTTTTTTTACGGCGTTCACCGTACGGGTTAATTAACATGACAGATTTATAGGGCAGTTCGTTATGCACACGGCAATACCAAATATGGGTACTTTATTTTTGATCTTTTTTGGGGCGATTGGCGTTTGTAAAGGGGAAAAGGGCAATGTACGGGTTTTTATTTTTTTTTTTTTGTTTGTGTTTTACCTTTTTTCACTTTTTTAAACATTTTTTTTACTTTTTTACACTTTCTTTACTTTTCCCCATAGGGGATTTCTAACAGCAATCATCAGCATTGCGGGCATGGGGACGTCACAGATGACCTCGGGAAGTGACTTTCACTTCCCGGAGCCATCTGACAGGAGCTCACTCCTGCCTGCAGCTTCATTATCGCAACCATGATAGGTTGCAATATTGAAGTGTTAATCACCCGCGGCCGGAGCTCACTCCAGCCGGGGGTGATGCGGCATGAAGCCAGCGGTAATATACTGCTGGTCCCATGTCGCGATCGTGCGCGGCAAGCCCGCACGATCGCCAGGACCTATGCATAAGTCCAGGTGCGTTAACCCCCAAACCACCTACACGTACGCATACGTCCAAGGTCATTAAGGGGTTAAAGGCTTCCGAATTACTACATTGTCATATGTATTATTTTTATTAATCTCTTTTGTCACCTGGTTTTTAAGAAAAAAAATATCAGAGCCATTTTGCGCATAAACTTTTTCACCCCTACGTAGGCATCAAAACAATTAAAATTAGATGATGGGGCAAATTTTAATCCTTTTAGTAGGAGAGAGTTTTCTCCCTCCTTCAATACATATGAACAAAGATTAAAAAATGTTTGGTCGGACTTCCGGGGCCGGGGCATCATGAATGGCCGCCTCTTACTTGGGCTCCCGCTGAGCTGACCTGAAATAGGTGCTTAACTGGCCCAAACGCTCTAAGAACATCTCCAGAGCCATCCACGTCTGGGCTGGAACGGTCGGACGTCACCTGGAGCCCATTCACTTTCTCCCCGGAGGTCCGGAGCAGCGAGGAGAGCTGCAACTAGCAGCGCGCACAGTCGGACGGCCCTGCCGGGCTGCCTGCGCTTCACCGAAGCCCCTGCACCTGCCTTGGTGGACACTGATTGACCCACTGACGCTCGGGGTAAACGAGAGGCGGACGGGCGACTCTGCATGGCAAGAAGAGACCGGGGACACGAGGTGCCGGCACACAGCCATCGCGCTCGCTGCGCTCATAGCTCCCGGCGCCATTTTGTGCACACCGGTGCGCACGGACAGACGACCCTGCCGGGTTGTTTGCCTGCCACTGGCGCTCCTACACCTATGCCAGAGAGCGCTGCTCAACCTCTGACGCCCGGGGTAACACCCAATCGTCTTGAACGGACAGAGGGGACCTGTCGGAGCTTACAGCGCCAGCGCCTCCTGCACCCTGTTCAACTGGCTGGGACCCCTGAGACCACTGCGGGTATCCTGCGCACGCCACGTGGGAAAGACCAGCACCCCAAACACCGTTGCTGATCGGAGAGCGGCGCAGAGATCGGGAGCGACGACGAGGAACCTTACTAAGGTCGCAGTGAGTTCACCGCTCCTGGGCGGACACACAGCCCTTCCCTGCCGGGGGTCTACAGGGCCCGGGTACCCCCTCTTGGGCTGCGGTGGACTGGGGGTGGTTCGTGGCCCCTATTCAGATTCTCCTGCCACAGGGTGGCCGCCATCTTAACGCAGGGTCACACATGTGGAGTCACAGACTGACTATACACTACTATACACTCCATAGCAGGGAGCGGTGGCAGGCCGGACGGCCCACAAGAGAACCCTTCTCTTATCCCCAGGAGGTGGTGGGGGCAACACAGTTCTGTTTAAGTTTGGAGTTCGCTGTAACCTCCGTCTCCCATTTGTACAGTCTATCACGCTTAGCCCCAGAAAGACTTTGCTGGGCACACGATTGGGGGCAGCAGTGACCTAAGAGAGGCGTCCTAGAACCACACTGACAGAGGTTACATACTGCTATATACCTCCGGAGATGATAATTCTTTATACTACAGCTATGGACATTGAGGAGAGTCAGTTATTCTTACAATTGAAACTTTGGTGAGATTACTCCAAGGGAACAGCGTCTCCCTGTCTGCTCTTAAAATCCTTCCTGATAGTACTTGTTTGTTTACCGCATAACACGATATAGAGATTGTCTTTAGGGGTGTGTTTAACCGATATTCCTCTAGGTGGTAGCAGAGCTCCACTTTTCTTTTCTCACAGCTTTCAGATTGTTCTTGACCTGTTGTTTGGGTCAGGGGTTTCCCCTTCCTGGCTTTCACTTTGATTAGTAATATGTAGGGCAAGATACAAGGGATACCCCACCAGCCCGGGAGTCCATTTTATCCACGAGCAATAACTACCAGTCATTGTGACCACGGTTCCTTGTGACAATAAGGTCCCACTCCTGTTGGAGACCACTGGCGGGCTCTCACACCTGCATTTCTCTGTAAGCTGGCAGGCGTCCTTGACGGGCTGAACAGAGGGCTCACAATCGAGTCAATTTTTTTCAAAGTCCATGCAGAGTATGGACAGATTCCTCCAAAAATCTACTCCAAATAGAGTTACACGTAGTCCCCGGAGTCGATTGCTAAGGTCTTAACAATCGACTTGAGGCCTTAACAACTGGCTTAACAACCGACTGGAGTCCGCGGAGTCGATTGCTAACTATTATCAACTGACTTGAGCTGAGGCCTTAACAACCGGCTTAACGACTGTTAGCGACTTCACAACGCAGTAAATTATATGATCCCCCAGTAAGTTATACGTCCCCCAGTAGGTGGTTATATACTTTATATATCTCCCAGTAGGTAGGTGTGTAGTTTATATGTCCCCCAGCAGGTATATAGGCAGGTTATGGATCCCCCAGCAGGTATATGGGCAGGTTATGGATCCCCCAGTAGGTATATAGGCAGGTTTAGGTCCCCCAGCAGGTATATAGGCAGGTTTAGGTCCCCCAGCAGGTATATAGGCAGGTTTAGGTCCCCCAGCAGGTATATAGGCAGGTTTAGGTCCCCCAGCAGGTATATAGATAGCTTATAGGCCTCACAGCACATATGTAGGTAGCTTATAGGCCTCACAGCACATATGTAGGTAGCTTATAGGCCTCACAGCACATATGTAGGTAGATTATAGCTCCTCCCTGCACGTATATAAGTAGATAATAGCCCCCTCCCTGCACATATAACAGTAGATAAAAAGCCCCCTGCACATATAACAGTAGATAATAGCCCCTCCCTGCACATATAACAGTAGATAATAGCCCCCTCCCTGCACATATAACAGTAGATAATAGCCCCCCTCCCTGCACATATAACAGTAGATAATAGCCCCCCTCCCTGCACATATAACAATAGATAACAGCCCCCCCTCCCTGCACATATAACAGTAGATAATAGCCCCCCTCCCTGCACATATAACAGTAGATAATAGCCCCCCTCCCTGCACATATAACAGTAGATAACAGCCCCCCTCCCTGCACATATAACAGTAGATAATAGCCCCCCTCCCTGCACATATAACAGTAGATAATAGCCCCCCTCCCTGCACATATAACAATAGATAACAGCCCCCCTCCCTGCACATATAACAATAGATAACAGCCCCCCTCCCTGCACATATAACAATAGATAACAGCCCCCCTCCCTGCACATATAACAGTAGATAACAGCCCCCCTCCCTGCACATATAACAGTAGATAACAGCCCCCCTCCCTGCACATATAACAGTAGATAACAGCCCCCCTCCCTGCACATATAACAATAGATAACAGCCCCCCTCCCTGCACATATAACAATGCCCCCCTCCCTGCACATATAACAATAGATAATAGCCCCCAGCATGAATAGCGCTAATTAAAAGTAATACCCTGACAGCACTTACCTGACCTCCCTGCCGCTGTCGATGTCGTTGCTCCCGGTCTTTTCTTCAGCAGCGTGACGTCACCAGGCCGCGTGCGGGCAGCGTGATGACGCGCACGCCGCCTGGGCTGTGCACTCCGGCGCGCACAGAGCCGCATCCTGACTGCGGCACAGATTACTCCGCGGAGCTCTCTGCTCCGCTGAAGCATCTAACTGTATGTGCGTCCGGCGGACGCACATACAGTTAGTCCCGCCACCGCTGCCGTCGCCAAGGTCCTAAGCCGCTAAGCCAATAGCTTAGCGACTGGTAGCGGCTTAGGACCCTAACGATCGGCGGCGGCGGATAGCGGCGGCGCCGGGGACTAGTTACACGCTCAGCGGCAAATACACACCCACACCAGTAAGACACCCCTAAAGTATCTAGGCACCATCAGAATAAGTCAAAATCGGTGGCACTGCCCGCTTCTCCAACCCCTAGTAAGGCCACAGTGACGCCACCCCGTGTTAACACTAAGTCGAAAGACATGGCCTCTGAATCATTGGACCACACCCTCACAGAAAAGACAGCGCAGATGTCTTCCCTATCAATAGCGCAGGAAGTCTCACAACTTATTCTACCAGTTCTGGACAGAAGGATAGATCTAATACAGGCGTCAGTAAATGCAGCCCTGGCCCAGATGACTGCAAATTCCCAGAAAATTGCAGATCTTGGGAGTCCAGAACCGTTTCAATGGAAGTGGATATATCCAGAGTGGAAGGGATAACCACACATAACCAGACAACCAGTGAGGCCCTCCAGGCCAAACTGGAGGATTTGAAGAATAGGGAGAGACGTAACAATTTGAGGTTTATTGGAGTTCCGGAACAGGTATCCTCAGATCATCTTATATTGTGACTGACCTAGCAGCTGCCCTAAATTTAGACCTCCCACAAGAGCCCCTACCGGTGGAGCGGGTACATAGAATGGGGGTGAGGAGGGAGCAGAGAGGTAGGCCCCGCCCAGTCATCACGAGATTCCATAATTGGACAATCAAAGAGAAGTTCCTCAGGGCTTTCCAGCAGCTTAGAGATGTCCAGGTAAAAGGGGAGAAGATCCTGATATTTCAGGATTTTTCTGCCCAGGTGTCCCTTAAGCGTAAGGTCTTTCAGGGGGTCTGTAGGCATTTTCACGACAATAACATCCGCTTCCAGCTGCTGTATCCGGCCAGACTGCGGGTGCAGGAAAATGGGCGAGAAGTGTTCTATGAAACACTGGAGAAGGTGGCAAGGCGGTTTCTACCGGCAGCGGAATGACACCTAGCTCTGAGGTTGGCTGCCTAGGTCTAACTGGTTATTTGGGTGCTGATCTATGTTCCCCTCTTATTTTTGGAAGATGGGTTGAGGCGGCGGGGAACGACTACAGACCTTTGAAAGTGTACTCTGTAAATGACTCACAAGGGTTTTCTCCGGGAAACAATGTACTGTTTGCTGTTTCACAACTGATTACAATGCTTGATAATTGTTTTTCTGCAGAAGGGCGTGGTGGGGTTCCTATTATGCCATGTTGGCACACATGTATGTTCTAAATGTTGGAATTCAACTTCTTGTTGTAAATGTTTTGGGGTTTTGCGATGGGAAGTCTCGTCCGGGTCCTCTCCTCAGCAGGCGCTTGACCTGCGGTTCCCCTCATACAAATTATGACATCTGGGGCGTTGGCTGGGACGACTCGGGTCATCGACCTCTGCTGTACGGGCCTTGTGGGTCAGCCCTCTTTAGGGATACAAGATGAGTGACACCACACAGACTATAGTGGAACATAGTTTGCCTCATCCCGTTAAAATAGTGTCATGGAACGTGGCTGGGTTCAACTTCCCCGAGAAACGCAGGAAGGTCCTGGTACACCTTAAGAAATTGAAGGCTGATATCATGTGCCTTCAGGAAACACACTGGAGGACAGGTGACTTCGTGCCGATACGCGCTTCGTGGCTAGACCCCCTGATCGTGGCTACTTATAAAACAAAAGCGCGTGGAGTGGCGATATATTTCAGGAAGGGACTGGTGCAAGAGGTACTAGAACAATATATGGATCAGGAGTGCCATTTCATACACATACGGATAAAGATTGCAAATAGAATATATATACTGTTCAATCTTTACGCCCCAACTGAGACATTTTTTTGCAGAAATTGTAGCTTTTTTGATGCAAAGGGATCATACTAACTTGGTGTTGTTGGGTGAATTTAATCTTGCCCCTTGTCCTGGATAAGATAGATCTAATGCACGCTCAGAGTCCGCAACGACGCATCCATCCATATCCTTATTATCTGACGCATTAGGGATCTTTGATCACTGGAGAGCGACGAACCCGACAGACAGAACATACACCCACTATTCTGCGGTACACAATACGTTTTCACGTATCGATCTGGCGATGGTCGCCATCTCTCTGGCCGCGGATATACTCGGCTCAGATATACTTTCCATTGCCATCTCGGATCATGCCCCTGTAGTGCTGACCTTGGGCAGATTTGGTACACGTCCTAAGTCTAGAATATGGCGTTTCCGAGCCTATCTCTCTAATTCGGACGATTTTAGGGACTATTTGATTACTCAATGGAAACAATAACTAACAGACAACAAAGAACATATAGATGATGTCCCCCTGTTGTGGCTGACGGCAAAGGCCGTGCTCTGGGGCAGCATTATAAGTTATGTGGGCATGAAATGGAGAGATTACCAAGAAAAGTTTGAAAACCTGTATTCTAACCTTCAGAGAGCTCAAGAGGCCCATACAGCGATTCACTCTGAACAGACGAAGGTGGATTTTAGGGATTCACAAGGCTTATTAGAAGCTTTTTTAAAAGGCCACACGTTAGGCCACACCAAGGTGACACAAAACAAATTCTATAGGTGAGGAGGGAGACAAAGTGCGATATTGGCCAAAGAGACTGTCACGAGTGGTCCCGCAGCCCCTCGCCCGGGCTGCGGGCGCACTCGTGCGGCCACCCGCCGGGGTCCGGCGGCCCCTGCCGGTCCCGCGGGTCGGGTCCCGGCTGCCCGCTTACCTCTCCGCGCTCCCGCGTCCTCCCGTTCTCCTGGCCGGCCGGAGCGCGCGTGCCCGCGCCTTAGGCGCGCGCGCGCCGGCTCTCCAGGATTTAAAGGGGCAGTACGCCCATTATTGGTTAAGGCTGGCAGGTGACCCTATTTAACCCCCTTCCTTCCGGGTCACCTTTGCCGGATCTTTAGTGCGTTACTGCCTTCAGAGAAAGCTTCTTCTGCCTTGTTTCCTGACTTCCGTGTACCGAACCGTCTTCGCTCCAGTGTCTTGACCACGAACCGTTGCCGCCTGCCCTGACCTCTTGCCTGTCCCCGACTTCGCCTACGTCTCACGATTTTGTACCACGTACTGCCTTGGCTGCCACCGCAAGCAAGTCACGCCAGTGGGGCGACCTGGTAGTTCTCCGCCGCAGCAAGTCCATCCCGCTTTGCGGCGGGCTCTGGTGAAAACCGGGTTCTACTTAGATTCCGTCCCCTGGTACGGCTTACACCATCGCTTGCGGTGGTCCAGCGGATCCACTACCTGCATTCGTTACAGAGACCCTGGAAGACACAACCGCCTATTTCGACAGTGACAGACCCAGAGACGGGACGTGACCTCAGGGACCCCAATAATATTGAGAAAGCATTTATAACATATTATGAAACCTTATATAGCGCACCCCCATTTGACGAACCAGGTACTCGGTAATTCTTGGACATGGTCCAGATGCCGGGCATCTCCCAAGAGTAGTGTTGAGCGATTATTATCGACAAAGTTGAAATCGGCAGTTTTGATGTTGATCGAAATTTTTAGATCATGCGATAATTTAGGTTAAAATCTGTGCATCATCTATTAATATTGCGCCATTTTCGGCACTTCCTGTCATTTTGGCGGCCAGTAAATCAGCTTACAGAATAGAGCAGGGTGAGATGTGGGTGCGACGTCATGACTGGGATGTGTATGGTTGCGATTGGCTGGAAAAATCACATGACCTCGTTTACATATAACAGCCCTTCCCGTTCATGATCAGTGTCTCTCAGCGTCTCATAGCAGTAGGACGTGCGCTCTGCCTGTGTCCAAACAGCTCAGCGAAATTATTCTATTTCTTCAAGGGAAACCTCTACTATTAGCTGTGATCCTTACAACTTAGTTAGATCAGAGATTGGAAGATTTTATGTAGTTAGGTAGAGAATTTTAAAGGAGCATCTACCGCTGTAAAGTCACAGGGGAGCGGAGGGGAGGGGGGGGAGCCCCACGGGCGAACACAGACAAGCTCTATAAAGAACACTGGATAAAGTTCACCAAGACTTAGACATTGCACTGCAATACCTTTATTATTAACAGTTTTATATTGAAATATTTCCTGGATATTGGGCAGCCTGAACTTATATTAGGATACAGATCTTTTCTAGTAACTGCAGGTCTCTTTGTTAGGTGCAAAACTCCACTTTTATTATCAGTATACATTTCAGATAGGTGTTCTTTTTCAATTTGCCCATTCCAGCTTTGTTGATATAGCCACCTTGCAGTTAAATTAGAATCCAGCAATTTTTTGTAGTCAGCACAGGTTGATAGGAGCCAAACATACCTTTTATTATCCGAATACATTACAATACGTGTTTTTTCACTTTTGCGCACTACAGTTTTGGGTTCATTGAGGCACCTGCACTTAAATGTGAATACAGCAATTTTGTAGTCACCACAGGTGAATTGAAAGGTGCCAAAAAATACCTTTTATTATCCGAATACATTACAGATACGTGTTTTTTCACTTTGGCGCACTACAGCTTTGTTGATAGATCTACTTTGCAGTTAAATGTGAATACAGCAATTTTGTAGTCACCACAGGTGAATTGATAGGTGCCAAAAAATACCCTTTATTATCCAAATACATTACAGATACGTGTTTTTTGCACTTTTGCCCAGTCCAGATTTGTTGATAGAGCCACCTTGCAGTTAAATTTGAATCCAGCAATTGTGTAGTTACCACAGGTGAATTGATAGGTGCCAAAAAATACCTTTTATTATCCGAATACATTACAGATATGTGTTTTTTACATTTGGCGCACTACAGCTTTGTTCATTGAGGCACCTTGCACTTAAATGTGAATACAGCAATTTTGTAGTCACCACAGGTGAATTGAAAGGTGCCAAAAATACCTTTTATTATCCGAATACATTACAGACACGTGTTTTTTAACATTTGCACAATACAGCTTTGTTAATTGAGGCACCTTGCACTTAAATGTGAATACAGCAATTTTGTAGTCACCACAGGTGAATTGAAAGGTGCCAAAAATACCTTTTAATATCCGTATACATTTCAGACAGGTGTTTTTTTTCACTTTTGGTCAGTAAAGCTTTGTTGATAGATCTACTTTGCAGTTAAATTTGAATCCAGCAATTTTGTTTTGATTTGAGGGATTTGAGAATAGCTGTGATTTGCCGTCTTTTAATAAGAGACTTTCCAAAACTCTTCCATACCTTCTCAAATTTTTATATTTCTGAACATGGAGTGAAATTCAGGTGGTAAGCGAGCAAAGAGGGGGGTAGGACATGAAGGTAGAGGTACGAGAGAAGGTGCTCCTTCCAGTGCTGGCGACAACACGCATGCCAGCGGATCGTCAGTTCCAGCACCGTCAGGCCTGTCATCGCTGGGTCAGGGCCCTGTGAATCTCAGTAACGAACAGCGTCGTCAATCTGTCCTTCAGTGGTTAATGCAACCTGCATCCAGCAGTCTTACCTCCTCGTCCTCCCAGTCACAGCCACAAATGTCGTCATCAGCATCATCAGCATCCGTCCAACATGAAGCAGCCCAAATGTCAACTCGTGTACCCACCACTGTGGATAATCCATTTTCTGAAGACCTCTTTGATGACAAAATGCGGTTGGGGTCAGAAGGCATGTTAAAAGATCAAGAAGCCAAAGAGGATGATTTTCTCTGCTCTGACGCCCAGTTACTGATGCCATCAGAGGAGGAGAAGGAAGCCGGTCAATCGGCAAAAATCCCGGGCGGTCGGCAACGCCTTGCAGTCCCTCTTGCTTGTAGCCCGCAGCTCCTGGATGCAGAATGTCAGACGACGAAGTCACCTGTGTTGATGATGATGATGACGACATTGCGGATCCAACGTGGTCTTTTCAGCAGAATTTTTCTTGCGAGCGCTTCATCACTGGACGAGAAGGAAGACGATGGGTAGTGACAGTACGCGTTCCGCCTCAAAAAGGGAGAGGGCGGTCGCAGAAGTCCGCTGATATGAGTCCGCCCGCCACGGTCAGCGGAAACCCCGCTCCTCGCTTATCGCCGTCAAAAAGGTCCAGGACCTCTCAAGCCTGGGCCTTCTTTGAGCAAGCCTCGGATTCACCCAGCGATGTCATATGCCGCCTTTGCCATAAACGTATAAGTAGAGGCAAGAACCTTAGGTGGTTAACCACCACCAACATGTCTAGTCACATGCAGCGAATGCATAAGTTGAAATGGAGGCAACACTTGGCCAAAAAAGGCCAGACCGACGCCGGGCCTCCACCACTGTCACACCCTCTGTCTCCGCCTCCTCCTCCTCCTACGCCACCACCAAACGTTCCTCAGCTGCCCATGTCTCTCAGAGTCATGATCAGGGATCAGCCTCCATTTCAACCTCCACCGTCACCCGAGTACTACCAGCACCACCAGAGACCCATCCTACCCCTTCTCCTCCCGCCAGTTTGATGACCTGCTCGCCGTACAGCGGCCAGTCTAGCAGCCAGCCTTCTGTCTTCCAGGTTTGGGAGCAGAAGAAACACTTTAACCCAAACCATCCCAAAGCCAAAAGCCTGAATGTCGGCATTGCCAGGCTTTTGGCCTTGGAAATGTTGCCTTTCTGTCTGGTGGACACAGATGGGTTCCGCCACGTCATGGCCCTTGCCTGCCCCCAATACCAGATGCCGAGCAGGCATTTCTTTGCCAGAAAAGCCGTCCCTGCCCTGGCCAGCCACGTGTCATCTAAAATTTCAAGCTGGAATTCCACCCTCCACATGCTCCAGCGATTGTAGCAGCAGCGCAATGCCATTACACTGTACGAAGTGACACAGGGCCTGACAAGCAGCGGTGCGGACCTCGGGGTGTTGAGCCACCGAGAGCGGAGGCAGGTGAAAGAGCTCTGCACCATCCTTGCCAGTTTTGAAGAAGCCACCAAAATGGTCAGTGCGGACAATGCCCTTGTCAGCATGAGCATTGTGGTGATCTTAGTTCTGGAACGATCGTTGGACACTCTGAAACAACGGGTCCCGCCAACGACAGGGGATAACGGAAAAAAAGATGCGGACAACGGGGGTTTTTTCTCTCAGCAAATCCACAAGGCCCAACTTTTTTCACAATTTCATCGTTTTTTCATTAGGCAGGGGGTTTTTGGTTTACAGGGCAATGGGGCAAGGTTGGGTGCATCACCTCGGGGGCCAACCCCAGGAATTTTTTTGGGGTTGGTTTAAGCTGTGCCGGAGGAAAGCGAGGGGAGGAGGAGGGAGAGGTTAATTCCTAGACCCAAACTTTAACCGACGTCCCTGCCTTGGAAAGAATTTGGCCAAATTTGAGGCGGAAAAGGGAAGTTTGGGGAAGATAAATTTGCTAGTCCCCCCTCGACCCAGGGGTTTGGGGAAAAAACAAGGCTCCATCTCTCACATGAGTGCTTGGATACCCCATTTCTCCAACATGATCCTCGCTTTAAAAAGGCCATAAAAAAGAACAACAGTTACGGGGGGGGCCCCCCTCCTGGATCCCCGTACAAAACAAAACTCACCACTTTTCCTTCCACCCACCCAAAAAAGAAAAAAAATGCAGGAAATGGAGCCCCTTGCTGTTTAAATAAACTGGAAACATCGGGTTTCCGTTTTGGCTTCACTTCCCCCAAAAATGTCATTTTTGGAACAACATAAACCGATTTTGACAGAAAGTAGAGTGCCAAGTACCCCAAAGCGGCAGGCAAGGTGGCAAAAAACCAATGGGTGCCTCTGGCAATCTTTTTTTTACCACCGAAACCCAACGCATGCAATGCAGGGCACACATCCAACACACAAGCCCCAGTTTTAAAGATCAGGGGTGCACGACTATTTAAACCCCCAAATTTTTTTTGTATGTTTTCCCCGACCCAAAAAGACTTCGGGAAACCCAAAAAAATGGACGAAGGGCCCGAGCTCGCTCCCCCACGCCATAGGGGGTTTTTTTTCCTGCCCATCAGCCGCTCAAATCTGAGCGGCCCTTTCACAACAGCTGGGGAGTCTTTTACAGACAAACGCACCCCAGCTTTCCACAGAAAAAGTGGATCGTTTGATTTTCATCAAGATAAAATCAGGCAGGGATTTTCTGATGATGTTGGGGGCCCCAAAAACCCAATTGCCGGGGTCACCGATTAGTTCCCGGGTTCTACTTCAAAATTCCTTTCAAACAAAAAGGGTCCTCTTAAAAACCTTTTTTTTAAAAAATGATCTTTTCTTACGCAATTTTTATTCTCTTTTTCCCCAACAGTTCATTTTGCTGGTTTTTGCGGGTGGGGAAAAACTGTAAAAGACAGAAAAGGGGTTTCATGACAACACCGTTTTTTCCCTTTTAAATCATTTTAAATTTTTAAAAGTTTTTTTGCTTTGGGGTTCAATGGTTTTGAGGTCATGTTGCTGTGAGATACAGCAAAAAAATGGTCCTTTGGAACAGAAATGTGGTTTTTTAAAGGGGGCATTTCCCCCTCACAATTTTTTTAAAATATTTGGTGAAAGGTCAAATTTTAAAAAATTTTTTTTGGGGTCAGGGTTTTTGTGGATCCCAAGCAAAAATTTCAGGGGTTTTTTTGGGGAAACAAAAATGTGGTTTTTAAAGGGGTTTTTCTCCCCCCACAATTTTTAAAATAAGGGCTGGGGGGAAGGGTCAAAATTTAAATTTTTTTTTTGGGGAATGTTTCGGGTTGGAAAAAACCAAAAATCAGGGCCCTTTGGGAACAGAAATGTGGCTTCTAAGTGAAATTTCTCCCCCCCAAAAATTTTTTACAGGGGCCCTGAGAATCATTTTTATAATTTTTTGGGGCCTGCTCTTTGAAATGAAAGAAAATACTACAGGTCCTATTTTAAAAAAAAAATTTGTTTCTAACAGACATTTGTTTTTCCCAAAAATTTGTCCAAAGTGGCCCCAAGGGCCCTGCTTTAAATTTTGGGGGGGCATTTTGCTGTACATGCACTATACTACAGGTCCTTTAAAAAAAAAATGTTTTTTTAACAGCCCATTTTTCTTCAAAAATTTGCCAAAAAAGGTGCTAAAGGGGTAAAGCTTTAAATTTTGGGGGGGGAAATTTGCTGTGCCCATGCAGCTAAACTAACGGGCCCCTATTAAAAAAAAAATGTTGTTTTTTTAACAGACATTTGTTCTTCAAAAATTTTGTCCAAAGTGGCGGGTTTTGGGGGGCTCATGCTGTGGCCCAGGCCCGGGGATAGTCTTTTCCCAGTGAAAAAAAAGGGTTGGTTAAAAAGATTTCCTTTTTTCCCGGCATTTTTTAAAATTTCGGGGGGTCTTTGCAGGTTTGGGCTAAATGCTGGGGCCCAGGACGGGTAAAAGTCAATGTCCAGTGAAACTAAAAATGGGGGGTTAAAAGACCCTTTTTTTCCGCTTTTTTTAATGGGGGGTTTCATGCTTTTTTGGGGGCCATGCGGGGCCCAGGAACGGGGTATAGCCCCAATTTTCCCGTGAAACAAAAATGGTGGTTGAAAGATTTCCCTTTTTCCGTCATTTTTTAAAAATATGGGGGGTTATGCGGGTTTTGGGGGCCTTTCTGGGGGCCCAGGACAGGAAAAGGGCCCAAGGGCCATTTAAACTAAAAGGGGTGGTTGAAAGACCCCCTTTTTTTTCCCGGCATTTTTTTAATTTTGGGGTCACCCTTTTGGGGGCTCATGTTTGGGGGCCCAGGCCCGGGTTATAGTAAAAGCCCCAGTTAAAACTAAAATGGTGGTTGAAAGACCCCTTTTTTTCCGGGCACTTTTTAATCGGGGTTCATGCGGGTTTTGGGGTTTCAGGGGCTGGGCCCAGGACGGGGATAGTCAAGGGCCATAAAACTAAAATGGGGTTTGAAAGACCCTTTTTTTCCGGGCACTTTTTAATCGGGGGTCATCGGGTTTTGGGGGGCTCATGTGTGGCCCGGGACAGGTAAACCCAATTCCATTAAACAAAAATGGGGGTTTGAAAAACCCCTTTTTTTCCGGCATTTTTTTAAAAGGGGGCATGCGGGGTTTGGGGCCTCATGCTGGGGCCCAAGACAGGGATAGTCAATGTCCGGGTGAAACAAAAAAGGGGTGGTTGAAAGATTTCCTTTTTTCCGCACTTTTTATTTTTGGGGGTAAACAGGTTTGGGGCTAAATGTTTGGGCCCCAAGAAGGGATATCTATGTCCAGGAAACTAAAAGGGTTGGTTGAAAGACTCCTTTTTTCCGCCCCTTTTTTAATCGGGGGTAAGCAGGTTTGGGGCTCATCTGGGGCCCCGGAAGGTATAGCCCCAAGGGCCCCCAGTTAAACTAAAATGGTGGTTGAAAGACCCTTTTTTTTTCCGCATTTTTTAAATCTGGGGGCCCCACCCCGGGTTTGGGGCCATGCGTGGTACAAGAACGGGGATAGTGAATGGTGTGTGATTTTTTTTTTCTGTGGCTTTTTATAACCAAAAGAGGGTACACGTACCCATTTGACTGTTTGTGGATTTTAATTCCACTTCCCCAGCCCTTTTTTGGGTTTGTAAAAATGAAGGTGGTTGTTGCCCCCGCATAGTTTTTAAAATTGGTCATCGATCATAATCTATCACGTCCATCGAATACTTGTCGATGAGGGTCGACTATCGCCCAAACGACCGATGTCGATGGGCCAACGAAAATCCCCTCAACACTACTGGGCAGGTACTGGGGGAATTTAAGCCTGCCTTTAAAAATGTAAAGGGACTTTTCCACCAAAAAATATTTCTCAGGGTATAGCCCCGCGGGAAAATGTGGCGCTAAAAAGGGGTGATAAAGACTAAACTTTATACAAGCGTTTCCATAGGGGGGGTCATCAGGGGGAAAGGCAAAGTGCTTTAAATCCGTGTAATGAAATAACCCTCGGGTATTTGTTCAAAGCGCGGACGGGAAAACTTTGGCATGGCGGTAAAGGGTTTGCGGTGGGAAAAAAATCAGTACCCCCAATACTGCCGGGCCTCGGCTTTTTCACTATCCCATATGCAAAAATAAGGGTTATCATCTCTGAAAGCTCCAGGGGGGTCCCCCCCCGGGCAAAAATGAACATAAAGGGTTTAGGGCCAAAAACGGGCAGGGCATAAAAATTGGGTCTGTCCCACATGACATCTACCAGACCCTCAGAGAAAAAATATTAAAAAAAAAATCTATTTAAAGTGAGGCCTGTTTTGCCCGATACCGGGCCCTCCTGGGGGGGCCAAAAAGTCAGGGGTTTTTGGGGCCCTGGTAAAAAATCTGGGGCGAGAGCCCAAATATGGGGTCCCCCTTTTTCTGACACATGGGGGGTTATACTGGAAAAAACCCTCATCACGGAGGATTCGGACAAGGCAACGAAAATAAACCCTCGTTTTAATCGGAAAACGCTTCTGGGGCCCGGGAAAAGCCTCCGCCCCCCTCCACGAGCTGCGTCCTGGAAAATTTTGGGGATGTTTTTTTTTTTGGGGCTTTGTAGAACTAGGGGGTGTGTAAAATATATTGCTTCAAACAGTGTTGTGAAAAAAAACTTTTGACGGGGGTGGAAATGTTTTGCTTATACTTTGTGAAAAAAAATTTTTCCCTGACAGGCTCAGACTTTTTTTGTGGGGCAAATCATTTTTTTTTGGAATAAAAAAATTAAGTACTGTAAAAAAAAAAAAATTTGCCAAAAAAATTTTTTAGTAAAACAAAATATACTACTCCCAAAACCGTTGATTTGGGAAAAAGAATTCCCAAAGCTAAAAAAATTTGATTAAAAAAAACATAGTAAAAAAAAATGCTAAAATTTTTTTTTACGAAAAAAAAAAACTGATCAACCCCTCAGTGAAAAAAATCACGTTGAACGTCCCCTCATTAAAAAAACTACCCGATCAAAAATTTTAAAACTTGGAAAAATATTAGGTTTTCATTTTTTATAATTCTTTTTAAATAGAAAAAACTATTTTTTTTACCAATACCGACTTACATTTTCCTCTCCGCTACCACCCCGACCCCAAAATCCGTTTAAACCCATCACTTTAAAAAAAATTTTTTAACTATAAAAAAAAACATTCACAACCAAAGGGGCGGAGGTGCTTAAAGTGATATTTGTCCCCCGCCAAACGCCCCAGAGGCAGGGCCCGGGTGGGCCCTTTCGCCCCAAAACTGAGCGGGGAAAAATGAGGGGGTTTATAGACGGCACTAAACAACAGCCCCAGGGGAAAAAACTGGGAAAAGCCGCTAGTATGATGCCCCTCGCTGGGGGGCAACTATTGGTACAAACGTGGGTAAAACAAAAATTTAATAAAAAAAAAAACTGACTAGTGATTAAATTACTCTTCACCCAAAGGGGAAAGGGGGCTCAGCTCAGCTGCCCCGGGGTCCCCCGGGGGAATCCCCAAGAACAGTCCCTAGAACCAACGATCCCATTTACCGGAGGCAAACCCGGGGCTCCCGGAGGGTTTTGGAGGATGGGGGGGCAAAGGGAAACCCCTGCACCAAACCCAAAGTTTAAGGGACCCGGGAACGATCGCACCGCTTCCCGATTGCTTTTCCAAACCGGGAAATTCCCTGGGTTGTTACTTTAGAGATCTAAAAAGCGCTGTATTGGGGGGGTTTATACCGATGGGGCAATTCGCCCGCGCTGGGGGGTGCAGGGACCACCCCCCAAAGCCCCCATTACAAACAGGGGATGATTGGGGGCTGTACAGCACCAATCATCAAGGATTTTGCCCTGAAGGGCGCAGCCATTTTTTTAAATTTAACTGTAAAAAGGCTGTGATTGGCTGTTTTCCCATTGAACAGCCAATTGCAAATGGTCCCTGGGGTGGGGGGGATCATGGGGGGATGGGTCTGCTGTCAGGGCCCCAAACCCTTTTCCCCCGTATCCAAACCCCGGGTCCCCCAAAACTTACATTTCCCGGACGTATGGGGGCGCCATTTGGGGAAAGTCACTCCCTGCTAGGACAAACCGAAAATTCTTTCCCAAGTCGGGAAAAGGGTTTTTAAAAGAGATGTACCCGAAAGGGCTGGTTTAGACGGGCCCCGGGGATAGGGAAAAAAAATGCCTGGGAATTTTATTCTGCCTGCTGGTAACTGTCACCCTCGGGGCCTGATTGGATCACTCCCGGTTTGGGGGAATTTTTCGGGCTAGATTGGAAAATTTCAGTCAAATTCCCGAATAAGATCAGGAGAAGGGAAAAGCCCTGCATAAGGGCCCCCGGGGAAAAACAAATGTCCAACCCGGGACCTCTGGGTAAAACCCCACAGTGGGATGGGGGCCCCCACAGCAAAATGGAAGTCATTGCCCCTGGGAGCCCTAAATCATTTTGGGGGCCCCCAAATAGAAGATGTTTAACACACAACTAGGAACCAAGCTGGGGCACCAGAAATCTTCAAATTTCCCTAGTAGGTATTGTTTAAATGGGGGCCTGCCGATTGGGAAAGGGTTGTTTTTTTTCTGATGAGTCCCTGGGTTTTTTTTGGGTTCATGGGAAAGGAAACGATATTGGCAAGTCCAGGGTTTGAAACATAAAAAACAACAAAAAAACCCTGCAATTTTTGCTGGAAGAATCCCCCCTGGGGGATGGCAGCAATTTTGGGCTTTTGGGAAAATTTTCCCCGGGGAAATTTTCTGGGCCACTCCCTCAATGTGGAAGGGGGTCCCAAACCCCGGGGGAAAAAGACATTTCCCTTTCACATCACGAAAAACAAAAAAACAAGCGGATTGTCTCCCCGGGGGCGGAAAGGGGCAAAAAAATTTAGGTTACTTAGCAGAAATTTTCCCCAAAATTTGGTTAAGGGGCCGGCCCGGACTTCCAAAGCACTACCCGGCCCTTAACCCCCCCAGAAAAAAAACTGAGGGATGTGGGGGGGGGTCTCTGGATGGTGGGGTTGGCTCTTGGACCCTCCAACAGCTGTGGGAAAGCAGTCGCCATCCCGATCCCCGTGACAAAACCCACCAGGGCCTTTTTGGAGTCATTTTGCCGCCTATCTTTTCTCCCTTTTGTGCTGCAAAACAACGGGCCCCCGCGGAGAGAAAAGATGGGGCTTCACTGTGTTTATTTCTCAATTTCTTTCACTCCTTACAGTGAGAAAACCCGGCCCCGTGGGGGACTTTCAGCCTTATAAATCCTTTTAAAGCCGTAACGTATCCCCGTGACAAAAGTCCAGGATTTTGCTCTACACCCATACACTTTTTAATCACATAAACCTGGACTTGATAAAATTTTTTTGCGACGCACAAACCTTGTCCTGACAATCAGGCCCGTCCTCTCCCACACTTTTGGCCCTTCAATTCCAATGGGGCAGCACTTTAATACAAGGGACACCCATCTGGTTAGTGACAATCTCCATCATGGGATAACCAATCATTATGAACAAAGTGCACATCTCCACTGATCTCATGGACGGGGGGAGAAGGGTTTTTACGGCCCAAAAAGGGTGCAGTCACCAGTCCCATTCTATAAAAAATTTTTCTAGGATGGGTGGAATAGACAGACGAGGTTTTCCAAACAGAATCTGTAATAAAGGGTTTTCCCGGGCCTTTTTGTAAACCAATTTACTAATAAATTTAGGCTAATTTCCAGGGGTCCCTGAAGAAACCTCTGAATTCATTATTACTCACCGTGGTCCCCATCTACTGGGATCTTTCCCCCTTCCCGTCCAAATCATCCTCGGCTCAATTTGCCCCCCTCTTTTCTTTTTTCAGCCTCCCACTTTTATCAGTCAGATCTTCAACCCCTTTATGTTGACATATGGAAAAAAATTCCCGTAAAACAAACAGATCGACATAAGAGACCCCCAAAAATCTATGAGCCCCTTGTGACGCAGGAGGCCCCAAACCCCCCCATACAAAATTGTTATAGGGGGTCCTTTTACCTGAGGAATCCCTGGACGTCCATCTCTTTTGTTTTATCACCCCAACCTTCATATCAAATTTGATTTTCCCCCTAAAAAGACAAAACCATGAAAAAAAGAGCAGGTTTTTTTCCATTCTTGTCATATTTTTCTTCAGCTCCCTCTACCTGATGGTTCTCTGGGACCCTTTCCCCCCTTACATTTCCCGGGGAAAACAGAGGACGGGGACATCTCTCTGCCCGGGTTTCTCCTGCCCGGGTCCATCTGTAGGGACACACAGTGAAAGGATACATGAGTTGGGGTGGTTTTTAAACTGGCCTTTTATAAACATATATACCTTTTAAACCCGCCCAGACAGAGAGAGACTAATCTCTGGGTCACGACACATCTGCGTGTCTTAAACTCCTCTCAAACCCTTGGGGAGTCAGCGGCCCGGGGACCTCCATCATGACCTCCTGGGAACAGATCCCGTTTCCCCTTTTTTTTTATACTCCCACTCCCCATGGAGACATAAAACACGACATCCTGAAAACCTTATAGGAACCCCGACAACACAAGGGGTCCACAAACCAAACCAGACCATTTACCCCCCGGTTTTATTTTATAATGTCCCAGCATTTTCCCCTCACCTCTCCTCATCATCCAAACCCATCATCCCCTGTGTTATGTATTGGGGTCCCCGCTTCCCCCCCCACCTATCATAAACATCCAGACCCCCTCATCCCCTTGGGAGGGGATAAAGTCCAAAATTCCCCTCACCCCCCCGCACATCCAACCCATCATCCCCTGTGGTTTTTGCATAATGTCCCAGAATTCCCAGTCCCCCTCTCCGGGCATCACCCCCGCCCCTCCGGGGGTGTTACATATAACTCCCAGCATTCCCCCTTTACCTCTTCCTCATCATCAAACCCTTCCATGGGGCCCCCTATATAATCCCCAAACATTTTCCCAGGCACCTTTTCCAGTCACAGCTCAAATGACCTGGGTTTAGTTCTAGGATCTTCTGTATCATTTAATGAGGGGGGAGGCCCCGGGGGTCCCGGGGGGCTGTCCCTCCTCCTGACCCCCACCCGGGGGGGCCCCACACCACCAGAACACTTCCACTACCCGTGTAACCCCGTGTATGGGGGGACAAATGATCACTAAATAGATTCTAAGGGAACCCCCCCCAGCTTTCCCATTTATTCACCTGTTACGATAAGAGAAGAGCGAGGTCATGTGAGCTCTCAAACCCCCCCATTTTCCAAATAGAAAGATCTCCAAGGTGAGGTTTTAATAAACCCGGGGGCCCCCCGGAGGTCTCCGTCCTTATCCATCCTTTGGGGGGGGCCCTTTTATGAATGGGCCCTTTTCCCTTTTGCTGTGAGAGGGCCTGGGGCCTGATAACCTGAAATAAAGAGGAAAAATTGAGAGCAAGGGCACCCTCTATATACACATAAAACACTGCTCAAAAAAAAAGGGGAAAACTTAAAGGGGGTTTTTTTTCCCCCACATTGATTTTAATTACCCCGGGCTTGTTTTCTTGGTTTCATTTTTTAAATTCAGGGGGGTGTTTTTTTAGCTTCCACTAGGCCCGGGAGTAGGGAAGGGCCCTTCCCCCAGCTATACAAACCCCGTGTTGAAAGCCTATTAGGGGAGCTCAAAAAGGTCTGCAGCTATAAACGAAACCCGAGGACTGAAGCAGGGGCCCCTACAAGATGGGATTTTCTCAGAATAGAAAAGGACACTGGAATGGCATATATTGCAAAGGACTTGTATTTGCAATAAACCTTTTTCATAAAAAAACAGCAATCCCTTTTAAGGGGAGATAACCCCCTTTAAAAAAAACACAATGTTAAATCCAATCAATTTAAAACTTTTTGTGAAACAACCTTTTTCGTTTAGAATCAAATCCAATTTTGAATCAATTTTTTTCCCAGTGGCCCTAGCTACAGGGGTTTTGCAAGGGGGTCCCCCCTTGTGACCGGGCCCCTGAGCCAAGGAGGCCCCGCGGGCCCCTGCTCGCCACACGCTGCATCACTGGCTCACATAGAGCCCGCTATGCAGCGATTGCCACCTGTGCCAGTGCCGGGACGCGCCTCGGCCGCACAGCCTATGACGACTGTGCGGCCGAGGAGGCAGCCGCACGATCAGATGATCTCATTGCGCCGCGGCCTTCACTGTACTAAGCAGCCAGTATCAGTGTATGCCGGCCGCTTAGCTTCATCGGCGCCTTGCTGCATAGCGGCCGGGAAGTTAAGGTATTAGTGTTATTAATTTTTGCTACCTACCTGTACCTCACTATATACCTGCCTGTACCTCACTATATACCTGCCTGTACCTCACTATATACCTGCCTGTACCACACTATATACCTGCCTGTACCTCACTATATACCTGCCTGTACCTCACTATATACCTGCCTGTACCACACTATATACCTGCCTGTACCACACTATATACCTGCCGGTACCTATCTATATATATATATATATATATATATATATATATATACCTGCCTGTGTGTGCCTGTACCACACTGTATACCTGCCTGTATCTATCTATATATATATATATACCCGCCTGTGTGTGCCTGTACCTATCTATATACCTGCCTGTACCTATCTATATATATATACCTGCCTGTGTGTGCCTGAACCTATCTATATACCTGCCTGTACCTATCTATATATATATCTGCCTGTGTCTGCCTGTATATATATACCTGCCTGTGGGAAGCTGTACCAATCTATATACCTGCCTGTGGGGAGCTGTACCAATCTATATACCTGCCTGTGGGGAGCTGTAACTATCTATATACCTGCCTGTAAGGAGCTATAACTATCTATATACCTGCCTGTGGGGAGCTATATCTACTTATATATCTGCCTGTGGGGAGCTATATCTATCTATATATCTGCCTGTGGGGACCTGTACCTATCTATATACCTGCCTATGGGGACCTATAGTGGTAGGGGGCCCCGAGCTGAGGTTTTGCACCCGGGCCCCTGAGTCTCTAGCTATGCCCCTGATTTCTCCTGCTGTTGTGCAAGTGGAACAGACAACAGGTAGAGATTTTAGGCAATGAGCAAGACAACCCCTATAGAGCAGTGGTGCTGCAAGTGGTGACCACAGACCAGTTCTGTGTTTTCATCCTTTTTGGCTGTTGTTTAGGTCACACTTGCATTTTGTCATTGCTCTCACCCGTATGGTAGCATGAGGCGGTGTCTACAACTTTTGATGAGCGGACCCTAAAAAGTTTGAGTCGAAATCCGAACTTAGAGGCACTCAGTTACAAGTTTGAGTCGAACTTGAATCCCATTAAAGTTAATGGGAGAAGATGTTCAGGTTAATTTGTATACCTATACAGGTGAGGATAAGCTGTAATCCATAACAGTAACATCCATCCATAACAGTAAACTGGATCCAGGGAACAACTTAGTGAAGAAAATTTGACTCTAAGGGCGACATGTATGATCGGGCTTTATGCCCGATTTCAGGCGTATTCTGCGCCTCCCTGGCCCGAATCTGCTGTCGGACGCAGGGATGCGATGTTAGGGCCAGCGTTCGCCACTTTCAGCTGCGCCTCGCATGAAGGGGCGGGCAATGGGCGCGGTGTGGGCGCGGGGTAGGCGTTCCGGGGCGGGACGCGGCGCACTCGAATTCTCCGAGGCATGTACGATGGCGAAATATTTCATTTCTTTCAATGGCGAACTGAAAAGATGAGGACAGATTGCAAGCAGGGGTGTAGCTATTTTTTTGAGCAGTGTATATACCTACACTATAGTGGACACCCCGTCCCGGGACAGAGACTGCAACAGAAAATGAAGCCATTTAAGGGGCAAGTTCTTCTCCCAGGACAAACACTGCAATATCTATCAATCTAATTTATCTATGCACGCACACTTCTCACAAAAGTGTGTACTCCCCTCATATTATAGTAAACCCTGTATTCTACCTTTTCATGGGACAACACTGAGGAGCTGACACTTTACAATGTAAGGTAGTCAATGTGGAGCTTGTCTAACAGTGTAAATTTGATGTGGCCTCAAAATAACTCAGCACAGCCATCAATGTCTAAAGAGCTGGCAACAAAAGTGAGGACACCCCTAATTGGCAATGGACAAATTAAGCCCAATTTGCCATTTTCCCTTCAGGCTGTATTGTGACTCGTCAGTGTTACAAGATCTCAGGTGTGAATGTGGAGCAGGTGGGTTCAATTTGGTGTTATCGCTCTCTGGAGGTCCAACATGGTGCATTATGGCAAAGAACAGTCAGAGGATCTGAAAAAAAGAATTGCTGCTCTACATAAAGATGGCCGAGGCTATAAGATGCCAACACCCTGACATTGAGCTACAGCACTGTGTGTAGGACCATACAGCAGTTTAACAAGACAGGTTCCACTCAAAACAGGCCTCGCCATGCTCAACCAAAGAAGCTGGGTGCACGTGCTAAGCATCACATCCATAAATGAGTGCTGCCAGCATTGCTACAGAGGTTATATGGGTGGCAAGGGTCAGTCTGTCAGTGCTTATACCATATTCCCCACACTGCATCGGTCTGCATGACTGTCATCCCAGAAGGAAGCCTCTTCTAAACATGATGCACAAGAAAGCCAGAAAACAGTTTGCTAAAGACAAGCAGATTAAGGACATGGATTACTGGACCTACACCTCCACCCATCACTGCACCGACGCCTCCACCCAGTACTCGTCACTGTATCGACGCCTCCACCCAGTACACGTCACTGCACTGAAACCTCCACCCAGTACATGTCACTATGCCTCCACCATGTGTCAGTCACTGGTTGCTCCTTTAGTACACAACACCATAAACTAATCCCTGTCATTTATAAAGCTCTCCACAGTGCTGTACCCTCTACATATCAATATACCACCCAGTGCCTCCCCAGTGCACCAACGCCTTCGCCCATTTCTCCACCCACAACTACTCACTGCACCGATGCCTCCACCCAGTACCCGTCACTACATCGATGCCTCCACCCAGTACCCGTCACTTCACTGATGCCGCCACTCTGTACCCATCACTACATTGACACCTCCACCCAGTACCCGTCACTACACTGATGCCTTCACTCTGTACCCGTCACTGCATCGATGCCTCCACCCAGTACCCATCACTTCACTGATGCCTCCACCCTGTACCCATCACTACATCGACACCTCCACCCAGTACCCGTCACTACACAGAGGTCTCCACCCAGTACCCGTCACTGCATCGATGCCTCCACCCAGTACCCATCACTGCATTGATGCCTCCACCCAGTACCCATCACTGCATTGATGCCTCCACCCAGTACCTGTCACTATACTGATGCCTCCACCCTGTACCCATCACTGCACCGACGCCTTCACCCTGTACGTCACTACACCAACACCTCCACCCAGTACCCGTCACTGCATCGATGCCTCCACCCAGTACCTGTCACTGCATCGATTCCTCCACGCAGTACTCGTCACTGCATCGATGCCTCCACCCAGTACCCATCACTGCATTGATGCCTCCACCCAGTACCCGTCACTATACTGATGACTCCGCCCAGTAACCGTCACTGCACCGACACCTCCGCCCAGTAACCGTCTCTTCACTGATGCCTTCGCTCAGTACCTGTCACCAGGGCCATTCCTAAGCTAAATTGTACTCAAGGCGAGGTTAAGAAATCCGCCCCCCCCCCCTCTCCGTAACATAATGCGACACATTGCATCACCATCAACCGAATCTAAAATATACAGAAAGCTTTAACACAATCTGCTACGTATAAAACTACTAAATAATAGTCATACAGTTACCAAATAACACTGCTACACCAACCAGAATCCCAAGACCACTAAGACCACATATCACCAGCACACAGTGACCGAATAATACAAACTGACCATTACTGAGTATAAACCATTATACTACAACCAATATTACCGGCGTACAATGACCATACAGTGGTGGATTCCCGCTGTACACAGGCTCTGCACACATATAAATGATTATAGTAAAGTTATATCTGTGCTCACAGGAGACGTCTCAAAGGTTGTTTCCCTTTTTCTCTTTTCCCCAAATCTGTCCCAGACGCCATGACGTCTTCCCCCCGGGCCACAACTTTTCCCTTTTTAAAAATTTAAAAAACAAAACATCTTGGGACTCCCCCACTTTACGGGAAAATTTCTCTCCCAAATTTAAATTTTTTAAAAAGTTTCCCCATCTAAAAGCCCCCTATATAGAAAAAACCATGTAAATTATGCCCATGTAGCCATGTAGAAGCCCCTGTAGCCATGTAGTACCCCCCCTTTTCCCATGTGAAAGCCCCTGTAGCCAGGTAGTACCCCCCTGTAGCCAGGTGAGGGCCCACCTGTACCATTAGAAAAAAAAAACCCCCCCCTTGTAGCCAGTAGATCCCCCCCCTTGTAGCTAGTAGACCCCCACTGTACCATTTAAGATGCCCCACTGTAGCCATTTAGAAAACCTCTGTAGCCAGTGATGCCATCCTGTAGCCAAATCCATCCTGCCTCCTCCCTGCAGGTGTGACTCTGTGTGCTGTTAAAAAAACACCCGCGCAAAAACCGGGGCTATCCTCCGGGGGCTGCGGCCCCCCCCCTCAGGGTGAGGGGAAAGGCCTCTGCGCCCCAAAGGAAGGGCCCCTTGCCTGGTCATTTTCACTGACGCCCCCCTTCAGTCCCCGCCCAATTTATTAAACCCCTCCGCCCATTTCCCCGGCACTTAAATGAGCCCCCAACCCGTCCCCAAGCATGCATACCCCCCCCCCTTTCCCCGGAAACCTGCAAAATTGCCCCCCCCAGTCCCCAAAAAACTGCACGACGCCTCCTTTCCAATACCTTTTCACTCCCACGATCCCCCTCCCCCTGGGGTCCCCGCCCTTCATTGACGCCTCCCCCCAGTACCCGTCAAAAAACACGACTTTTTTCCCGCCGGGGCAACCTCAATCCCATGTTTCCCTCCGCCCGTACCCGTATTTCCCCACTGACGCCTCCATCGTACCCGTCACTTCACTGACGTTCCGTCAGTACCCGTACTTCACTGAGGGTTTTCCGCCCGGGTATCCGTCACTTCACTGACGCTTCCCCCTCAAAACCGTCCCCTTACGGCCCGCCCCCGCCCCAGTACCCGTAAATCACTGAGAGGTCCGCTAAAGTACCCGTCACCTCACTAAAACCCCCTCCGCTAAAAATACCCGCCATTTCCCACTGACCCTCCGCCAGTACCCGTCATTTTCCTGAGCCTCCCCCCAGTACCCGTCACCTGCCGATCCCTTCCACCCATTTACCTGGACTGTACTGCGCCTCCACTCAGTACTCTTTAAACTCCCACTGACACCTCAAACCCTGTTCGAGTCCCGCCCCCATCCCTCCCTATATGTAAGTCACTGGGGTTTTTGCTCCTTTAGTGGGAAAAACACAGTATAAACAAACCCCTCTCACCCATAAAGCCCCCACAGTGCTGCAACTCCTTTCCCATACCCAATTTTACCATTTTTTCCCATTTCTGTACGGGTTTCATGATCTTACACAAATTTACCCCAAAATTTTCCGGAACATCTCTCCCCCAACCTCCAAACCTACTTTGTGCGGCTCCAGTTTCTGGAATGTATAATCCCACCCCAATTTTAAAATTAACCCTTAACCCCTTAAGGGAAACCCCGGAAATTTTTGAGTACGTCCAGGGTCCATAAGGGGCTTTGCAAAGGGGATCGTCCCGACACCCCGCAAAAGCCCCGGGGGAGTGTGCCGCCCCTGCGTTTTAACCCCTTTAGATGCCGTTTTTAGTTGGTCGCGACGTTTTGAATGAATTTTAAAATGGGTTTCCCCCCATGATCTTGGGGGTGATCGGCACCGACGCAGCATAGCTGAACGATCCAACCCCCGGGGCATGGGGAGTGGGGGGGTTCGGGGGGGCTCCTGTCACTTCCATGTTTCCCGCCCACTTCCGTCCGGTTTACAGGAGTGGGGAAAAACCCCCATTTGGTTTCAGTCGAATGCATTGGGCCATGCAATGCATTAGAATGTATTGAAAAATCCCGCCACCTAGTGGTCAAGCACCATAGGTGGCCTCAATGTTAAAATAAAAAAAAAAAAAAAAAAAATATTAAAAGTTCAAATCCCCCCCTTTCCCCATTTTACAAATAATAATAAAAAAGGGAAAAATCTTTGGTATCGCCACGTCCAAAAAAGTCCGATCTATATAAATATAACATCATTTATCCCGTACGCTGAACACCGTAGAACCAAAAAAAATCCAAATGTCAAAATTGCGTTTTTTGGTCATTTTACGTCACTTAAAAAATGGAATAAAAGTGATAAAAAAATCGCATACATTCCAAACTGCTAGCGATAAAAAATACACTTCGGCCTGCAAAAAATGCCCCCTCACTGACGTCCGTAGGTTTTAGTACAAAAAAGTTATTGGTCGCAAAAACTGGCGTTGCAGCGCAAATTTCAAACATGGAAAAAGTTTGGAATTTTTTACAGTACCAAAACATAACGGAAACCCTACTCATTTGGTTTTTCCAGATGCGTATCAACCTGTAGAATACAGATAAGACATTGACCGAAGATTGAACGCCGTAAAAGCAAAATACCCGCAAACATGGCGAAAATATGTTTTTTTCACAATTTGTCCCACTTGGAATTTTTTTGCGGTTTCCCAGCATACTCTATAGTACAGTGAATCTCCACCTCCAGAACCCTGCTCAAAAGATCCTTCACCCCCCTCCAAAATGGCACCAAAACCGGGCAATCCCCGAATATATGGGGAAGGGTACCCGTGGCATTGCCACATCTCCAGCAGACCGATGGGGTTTGGGGAAACCATTTGTGAAGGAGGTCAGGTGTATGATACCAGTGAAGAAGGATCTTTTTATAGATTCTCTTTCTGTGCCACAAATATGATGATCTAGCCGCTGCCCTCCAGATGACCTGCCATGTGGCATAGGGAACCGGCTTGCCCAGATAGGCCTCCCATTTAGCCATGTATTTGTGGATTATGGGCTCTTCATCCGGAGCATCACCCAGAAGCATGTATATAGAAGAGATTAGACCCCTAGTTGAAGCCCCACTCTTGCACAGGTACTCAAAGGTGGTAGGGGGCGACAGAACTGAAGTGCCATTAGAGAGAGAAGAGGAGATTTACTGATCTGGAGGTAGTGGTATCGAGAGGTAGCTGGGAGACCATGCCCCCTCTTGGGGTACCTCAAAGGAAAGCAGCCTCCTATCCCAAAACCCCGCAATGTCCGCAAAGCAGAACATGTCACGCCCCAGCCATGGCCGAGCAAAGAACCCCGATGAACTAGGGGGCAGGAGGAGTACATAAAAACAAAGTAAAGGGGAGAAGCGGAGAGGCCAGATGGAACCGTTCCCTGCATGTCTGCCAAATACTAAGGGTGAACCTAATCAGGCCCAGCATAGCTGGACTAAAGGGGAGGGAACTAGAGTGCCAGAGAAAAGAATTCTTGTGGATTGGGGCTAACCAGAGACTCTACACATCCATCCATTTAGCGTATGACATCAGAGCCGACCATGCCCGGGAATTTCGGCGAAGATGGGCAGCCCAATGTAGTGAAGGAAAGGGGGCACTGCCAACCCCCCTTTGCTCCCGGGTTTCGGCTCGGAGGGCCGCGGGGGGGGGGGGTCCCCCGGGGGCCCCCCGGCCCGGGGGGGGGGCCCAGGGCCCGCTCCCGGGGTCCCGCAAGGGTCCCTGGCCCCCGGGGGGCCCCCCCGGGCCCAAACCCCCCCGGGGTTTTGGGGGCGGGTCCCGATGGGGGGGTCCCCCGGGGGGCCGGGACAGGCCCTGCCGGCCCCGGGGTTCGGGGCTGGGCTTAGGTTCCCTGAGGGGCCCCCCTTGTACGGGGGGGGGGTTGCTAAATTCCCCGCCCTACAGGGGGGCCCGGACCGGGGGTGCTGGCCCCCGGGGGGGCCCCCCCGGGGGGGGGGCCCCCAGGGTTTTTGGGGTTTTTTTTTTTTTTAAATTTACAGGGGGTTGGGCAAAAGGGGGGGGCCCTGCCCCGGGGGGGGCCCGGCTAAAAGGGGGGGCTTGACTACAGGGGGTCCCTGGCTACAGGGGGTCGCTGGCTAAACGGGGGGGTTGCTAAGGGGGCCCCGGGGTACGGGGGGGGCCGCTAGGGGGGGTTCTTGGCTACAAGGGGGCCCTGATACAGGGGGCCCTGGCTACGGGGGGGGGCCCGGGCTAAAGGGGGGCTTGACTACAGGGGGGCCCTGGCTACAAGGGGGTCCCGGGCTACACGGGGGGTCCTGGTAAAAGGGGGGCCGGGGTAAAGGGGCCCTTGGCTAAAAGGGGGGGGGGCCCTGACTCGGGGGGTGGTTTTTGGCACAAGGGGGTCCCTTTAAAACAGGGGGGCCCCCGGCTTCAGGGGGCCCCCTGGCAAAAGGGGGTCCCTGGTACAAGGGGGGGGGGCTACAAGGGGGGCCCTGCAAAGGGGGGCCCTGGCTCAAGGGGGGGCCCCCTGGCTCCCAAGGGGGCCTTTGACTAAAAGGGGGGGGCCCTGCTACGGGGGCCCCTGCTACAGGGGTCCCTGGTACAAGGGGGGCCCCGGGGCTAAAGGGGGGCCCCTTGCTCGGGGGGGTTCTTGGCTAAAAAAGGGGGGGTCCCTGTACAGGGGGCCCCTGGTACGGGGGGGGGCCCCGGGACAAGGGGGGACTCTCTACAGGGGGGCCCCGGGCTAAAGGGGGGTCCTGACTACGGGGGCCCCCGGGCTACAGGGGGCCCTGGTACAGGGGGCCCTGAAAAGGGGGCCCTGGCAAAAGGGGGCCCTGGTTTAAAAAGGGGGGCCCCTGTCGGGGGGGCCCCTGGTAAAAAGGGGGGCCCCTGGAAAAGGGGGGGCCTGATACAAGGGGGGGTTTCCCCTGGCTACAAGGGGGGCCTGGTAAAGGGGGTCCCTGCTAAGGGGGCCCCTGGCTACGGGGGGGGGCCTGGCTAAAGGGGGGGGCCTGCTACGGGGGCCCTGGAAACAAGGGGGCCCGGGCTACGGGGGGGGGCCCGGCTACAAGGGGGCCCTGTCAGGGGGGGCCCTGAAAAGGGGGGCCCCTGGGGGCCCTTACAAAGGGGGGGGGGCCCGACTACGGGGGGCCCTGATAAGGGGGCCCGGGCTCAAGGGGGGGGGGGGGGGGGGGGGGGGGGGGGTTTGGCCCCCGGGTGCGGGGGGGGCGGGGGGGGGGGGGTTTTGGGGGGGGGGGGGGGGGAAAGGGGGGGGGGGGGGGGGGGGGTGGGGGTTGGGGGGGGGGGGTGGGGGGGGGCCCGGGGGGGCCCGGGGGCCGGGGGGGTAAAGGGGGGGGGGGGGGGGGGGGGGGGGGGGGGTGGGGGGTGGTGCCCGGGGGTTGGGGTTGGGGGGAAAAAAGGGGGGGGGTGGGGGGGGGTTGGGGGGGGGGGGGGGGGGGTTGGAAAGGGGGGGGGGGGGGGGGGGGGGGTTTGGGGGGGGGGTGGTAAAGGGGGGGAAAAAAAGGGGGGGGGGGGGTTGGGGGGGGGGGTGGGGGGCCCCGGGGGAAAGGGGGGTGGGGGGGGATTGGGGGGGGGTGGCGGGGGGTGAAAAAGGGGGTGGGTAAAAGGGGGGGGTTAGGGGGGAAAAAGGGGGGGGGGGGGGGGGGGGGGGGGGGAAAGGGGGGGGGTGGGGGGGGTTGGGGGGTGGTTGGGGGGGGTGGGGGGTGGGGGGGGGGGGGGGGGGGGGGGGGTTGGGGGGGGGGGGGGGGGGGGGGGGGGGGGGGGGGTGGGGGGGGGTGGTTGGGGGGTTGGGGGGGGGGGGGGGGGGGGGGGGGGGGGGGGGGGGGGGGGCGGGGGGGGCCCTGATAAAAAGGGGGCCCCTGGCTCCCAAAAATATAAAGGGGCCCTGCTCCCTAAATACTAAAGGGGGGGGACGATTTCCTCACATACTAAAGGAGCCCTAATCCTAAAAATACTAAAGGGGGCCAAACTCCCTGAATACTAAGGGAGCCCTAACTGCCTGTAATATAAAGGGGGCCCAACTGTTCACCTTTATGGGGGCCTACTCCAGTTATAATGGAGAACCACCTCTACAACGGGGGGCCCCTATTTCAACCCCGGGGTTTGCTACCCTACCTGGTTTAAAATTAGGAAAGGTAGGAGCATATTTTTTTCCAGGGGTTAGTCCTTTCCCCCCCTCCAACCCCTTTAGGATTTTGGCCCTTTAATTTATGGCTTGTCCCCGCTCTCCCAAACCCCTGGGAGTTTGTACAGAGGTGGGAATAGGTAAAGAGATGCGGGAAAAATTTGGGGTTTCTAAGTTTTTGTGTGTAATTTTGCAGGGTGAGTTGTGGCGGGAAAGTCATTTGGCGGTGTGAACGGTGCGAGGAAAAAAGGGGTAGAACGATTTTGAGAGAAGAGAAAAACTCATCAGATAGACATCTCCCGGGGGTCCCTGCTTCAGGGGGTTTTTTACTTCTAAATTTGGGTCAGTGGATTCACTGTATGTGATGTGAGCCAAGCTGGTGCTACCTCTTTGTGGTTCTATATGGTGGTGTTGTAGGGTTTTAAAAAGAGTTGGTGTCTGATCTATTGCTCTCTATTGGTGGGGTTGTAGGTTTTACTAGTGTGTTTGACCTTATGTGGCTCTATATGGGGGTGTTGTGGTATACGAGCTGGTGTCTGCCCCTAGTGGTCTCTATATGTTTGGGGTTTGGTTATACTGAGTTGGTGTCGACCTCTATGTGGTCTCTATAGGCAGTGTTGTAGGTTTATACCTGAGCTGGTGTCTGACCTCTATGTGGGCTCTATATGGGGTGTTGTAGGTTATCCCCAGTGATTCTGACCTCTATGTGGTCTTTATTTGGGGAGGGCTGTGGTTTATACCTGAGCTGGTGTTTTCTGATCCTAGTGGTCTCTATATGGGGTTGTAGGTTTACCGGTGGTGTTGACCTCATGTGGTTTTATTTTGGCGGGTTTTGGTAGGTTATACCCGAGCTGGTGTCTGACCTCTTGTTTTGGTTCTATTGGGGGTGTTGTTTGGTTATACTGAAATTTTGGTTTTGGAGCTTATGTGGTGGTGTTGTAGGTATAATGCCAGCGTACATGTGTCCCTGATTGACCCTGTGATAGGAGTTACACTTTTAATTTCTTGCTGGTGTTTATTTAAGGAGGTGGCAAGGTGCGTGACCAATAGACACATGGAGGTGGATATTTTATGTGGGTGGAGTGGGATAGTGTATGTTGGTGTAGGGGGGATATGGATGGAGCTACTTAGCCCTGTGTCTATGATATGTTAGACTGACAAATTTTGTGAGATACAGATATGTGACTCTCTTGCTATAGTACTACACAATACAGTTCATTTTCGCACCTGTATTATGTGGTAAAATGGGCGCGTTTATGTCCGAGAGGCCGGTAATATTTTCATGTACAGTAGGGTGGGCCCCCAAGATCATCTCCCCTGTGGGCCCCAGACCCCCCAGTCCGACACTGCTCGTCATCAAGACATCCTTAGCTATTCTGTGCCTGCCCTGAGACCAAATAAAGTGAAAGGAAGCTGCCTGAAGGGATCACAGCTCTCGTATAGGGATAGGTATTGGGAGTGTCTCGAATAAATACAGTAGTTTAGGTAGAATTGTCATTTTAACTGCGTTGATCGTGCCAAAGAATGAGATAGGCAGGGAGTGCCATTTACCAAGAAGAGACTTTAACTCCCTAAACATTGGCGGGAAGTTAGCCTGGTAAAGGGTGACATATCTATCCATAATCATTACACCTAAATATTTAAGGGACGGGGCCCTGCCCATTAAAAGGGAAAAATTACATTTGAGAGGGTCCAAAATCTCAGGAGGCAAATTGATGGGAAGAGCTTCTGTTTTCGCGGTATTGACCTTGTATCCTGAGAGAACACTAAACCGCTCTAAGAGGGCATGTAGGGAGGGGAGGGAGATATGTAGGTTCGTCAAAGTTAAAAGAATGTCATCAGCGAATAAGGAGAGTTTAAACTCCTTTTCTCTCACCCTCACCCCCTTAATATCGGTGTCCCGGGAGTTCCGACGGGAGGGAGTAGAGCTTGGAGAAAAACTCTGAAAATATCTTAGCAATAGATTTGGGGTCGTAGAAGAGAGTGCCATCTCTGCTTCGTAGTGCTTGCGGCATGGAGGACACAGTCCTGTCCCTCAGCTGTCTGGCCAACATTGTATGTGCCTAATTGCCATATTCGAAATATCATTGCCTAGAGTATAATAGCAATCACTCAGTCGAACGAGCTGCAATGTCTTATAGCTCCTTTCGGATGGCCACCATTTGTCTCAACGTAGAGACAGTAGGCGTCAGGTACATAAGTCTCTGCAGTGTCTGAAGGCGACTTCTCAGAGTGGACTTCCTAAACTCATAATCCCTCTTGATCCTAGATCCCTAGTCAATGCACTATCCCCTAAAAACCGTCTTATGAGCCGCCCATAAAGTAGCTACCGAAACTACGGATCCCTCATTCATCTCGAAGTAGGATGCCAGGGACTCCCCCAGCTTCTCCCTATGAGTCGAATTTTTGATAAGGGACTCATTCAGTCTCCAGTGACATGATCTCGCAATGGGGGTTTGAAAATCCAGGTCAACCATGACTGGGGCGTGATCCGAGCAGGTAATCGGCTCAATGGCAGAGCTCGATACCATCCTCAGAGTTGGGATGTTCCCAAAGAAATAGTCCAACCTGGTGTGTGTTTTATTGGGGGGGAGAAGAAGGTATACTCTCTGTCTCTGGGGTGATTAATACGACACAGATCGAACAGACCCTGCCCTCTGATGAGTTTATGAAAAGCAGCAGATACTCTGGCCTGTGGACCCCCTACAGACCTCGCCCCCACCGCACAGCGGTCCATCACCTCCGAGAATACTAAGTTAAAGTCACCTCCCACAAGGATTGCCACGGAAGGGAGACCAGAAAGCATGTGCAGAACCCTCTTTAAGAAGGATAACTGAGCTACATTGTGAGTGTAGATGTTACAGACCATAATAGGTCTATTGAAGAGAGAGTCCTGCAGGATGATGAAGCGACCTGCTGGATCAATGAGGGAGTTGCGCACCTGCAGAGGGCCAGATCTGGCGATCATTATTGCTACCCCAGCCTTTCTAGTCTGGCTATGTGCATTAAACGGGACCGGATAGTTATGTCTGGCAAAAGCTAAGGAGCTCCCTGATTTAAAGTGCGTCTCCTGCAAGAAGACAATGTCCGCCCGCAAAAGCTTGCATTCCATAAGGGGCTGGCTAGGTTTAGCATTGGAGTTGAGACTTTCACATTAAGAAGGTAGGATTTCAGACCATGATGCGAGCAATGTTACTGTGGGAGCAAACCTCCGATCAGTAGCTAGATGGAGGAAGAGGGCACTCCAAATCAAGGGGACCACGACACGCAGAAAACCCACGGCTATACTTGAAGCATACTACAGGAAAAAGACACAGGAGGGAGGGGTAAAACAAAGATTAGACACAGACACCGACAGAAAAAGACAACGAAAAAATAACTCAATGGGATCTAATTGAAGACCCCCAGATGGAAGTCTCCAATCAGGACCCACCCCTTCTTAAATACACTGATGAACAGAAGTCTAAATCCACCTAAAGTGGAAAACAGTGAGAACGACAAACTGGACTTGAGTCCAGCGGAAAAAAAACCCAAAGAAGAGAACCGAGCCAAAACGAACACATTGTATCTATGATGACCCTAATATAACCTGAGATGAGAACTAGGGCCATTCTGGAATAACCGAGAGTGACAATAAACAGAGGAATGATCCCGTAGATCTGTCAAAGTACAATCACTTTTTGGGCGTGGGTCCCCCCCCTCAATGAAAACAGGAGAGCGACAGGATTTGGGGGGGGAGATGGGGGGGAGGGGCGACCTGCTGAACCCCCCGTGCGAGGAGGCACCCTCTGCCAGACTGTGGGGGGGAGGGGGCGCAGGGATGAAGAGGTCCCAGTCCTCCATTTTGGGAGTTGGAATATGCGTACTCTGCCGAAGACTGAGAGGTTCCTGGAAGGATTTGAGCATGGACAGATCGCCCTCTCTATGTGCAGAAATGGGCAAACGGGTAAGTCGCACCTGTATGGATATGCGATGCTACTGCTGGACGATAGGAGGGGTTTCATAATGCCACCCGTTTTTGGGAGGCACGATCCATGAGAGGTCCTGCTGATAGAGCGGATGAGGAACCTTGAAATTTAACGGAGCGAGCTACCCCGTAGCTTTCTCCAATGACGCAAACTTCCATATGGAAAGTCTTGGAAGCAGAGCAAAATGACGGTCCCTAGGCTTGGTGAAGAAAACCCTTCGGACGGCAGTGCTTATCTGTGGCTCTGTCCCGCACCTCTGGGAGAACAGAAGAGTCCAAGTGTTGCCTGTAAGTTTTCATCCCCTGAGCTCCGGGAGACCCCTAATGTCACATTGTTTTGGTGTCCCTCGGTTATCCAGGTCCTCCAAGTGGCGCGCCATGTCGCTTGCATAGTGGATATTTTGCGGCCGCATAAGGCGGGTGGGACCTGGGCAGGTATTTGCGTGTATCATTCTGATCATACCTCCAGCAGCCTAAACCGAGACGGATATAGCTTTATATCTTGTCTTAGAGATGAGACTCTCTGTGATGCTGCAGTAACATCAGATAGAGAGCCCATCAGTTCGTCCTATCAGGGAGCCGCAGCAATCCTCTTCAGCCCATTCGTGTTTTCGGTATCCTTCGGGCCGACATATGAGACGCACTTTGCCGCGGGTCTGTTGCGGGTTAAACCGAGTGGGTGGAAGTAGTGTTCTGCGCATGCGTGGATTGAGTTGTGGTTTCCAATGTGTGTGACGAACCGATGTCTCGTTGTGCAGTTTATTTAAGCCCATCCTTAATTACATCCCCCCAGACGTCTCCTATGCCCATCTATACCTCTTACCAGGTGGGTCCTTATCCTGCTTACTAGTAAGGCACAGAGTGATTTCCCATCCTCCATCCTGCCTTCCACTTTCCTGTTTCTTGCATACATTGTCACATATCTTCTATTACCTCCTTTACCCTACAACTCCCAATCCGTTCCTCTAATCTCCTCCTCCTCTGTCACGCGAGCCCACTTCTCTGTTCTGTAGACATTGGTCATATATCCTCTATTACCTCTTTCCCTACAACCTCCATCCCGTTCCTCTATCTCACCTCTGTCTTTCCACTTATCCTGTTCTGCAGACATTGTCATATATCCTCTATTACATCCGTTCCCTACACCCTCCATCGTCCTCTATCTCCCTCTGTCTTCCACCCTCTTCTGTTCTGTGGATCATTGTCATTATATGCTCTATTACCCTCCTTTACAATACACCTCCATCGTTTCTCTATCTCCCTCTGTCTTCCCAACTTTTCCTGTCTGCAGACATTGTCTATATCCAACTATTTACCTCCTTTCCCCTGAACATCCATCCCGTTCTCTATCTCCCTCTGCGCCTTCCCACTTCTACTGTTCTGAGAACATTGTCATTATATCTTCTATAACATCTTTCCCCTACACTCCATCCGTTCCTCTATTCACCTCATGCCGCCTTTCCCAACTTCTATGTTCTGCAGACAATTGTCATATATCTTCTATTACCTCCTTTTCCCTATCACCTCCATCACTTCTCTATCTCCCTCCTGTCTTCCACTTTCCTGTTCTGCAGCACATTGTCATTATCCTCTATAACTCCTTTCCCCTGCACCATCAAAAAACAATTTTTTTTTTTCGTGTCCTCTTATCTCATCTGCCTTCCACTTTCCTCGTTCTGCAGACATTGTCATATATCTTCTATTCACCTCCTTTCCATGACACCTCCATCCGTTCCTCTATCTCCCTCTGCCTTCCCACTTCTCCTGTTCTGCAGACATTGTCATATATCTTCTATACTCCTCCTTTCCCTACACCTCTATCCGTTCCTCTATTCCCTCTGTCTTCCCCCTTCTCACTGATTCTGCAGACATTGTCATTATATCCCTCTATTACCTCCTTTTCCCCTACTACCTCATCCGTTCCTTTATCTCCCTCTGTCTTACACTTCCTCCTGTTCTGCAGTATTGTCATATATCCTCTATTACTTCCTTTCCCATGCACGCCTCCATCGTTCCTCTATCTCACTCTGCCTTCCCCTTTCCTGTTCTGAGACATTGTATATATATTCTATTACCTCCTTTCCCTACACCTCCATCCGTTCTCTATCCTCTCTGTCTTCCTCCACTTCTCCTGTTCTGCAGACATATGTCATATATCCTCTTTACTGCCTTTCCCTACCCTCCATCGTTCCTCTATCTCTCTCTGTCTTCCTGCACTTCTCCCTGTTCTGCCCAGAGACATTGTTCAATATATGCGCCTCTATTACTTCCTTTCCCTACACTCAATCGTGCCTCTTTCTCCCTCCCCTTTTACCAACTATTTGTTCTCCCTTCTCTTGTTCCCCTTTGCTCTACATTCTTCTTCCCTCACATTGCGCTATATTTCCTGGTAGGTGCTCTTCTCCATATCTTCTCACTGCCCCTCTCACCGCCTTTACCCCTCTGTGGTTACTTTGGTGTGATTCCCTCTTCATCTGTCAAATCGTTCACTATTGTATATTTATACATTGTCTCTATGTCAGACTGAGGAAGCAGTAACTGGCCGAGAATACTCCCCAAGCCTGGACTCCTCCCTGCATTCACCATCATGTCACGGTCTGGAGATCTGTCCACTTACATCCGCATATGTTAATGAGAGCAATTTCCTGCAGAACATTGAGGAATCTCTGTGTAACATTTGGATATTGGAGTTGGTGATCCCACCGTGACCGCAGGACTCCTGAGAACATTAGGGGGCAGCACCTGCTCTATTCTAATGAGGAGCGATGTACGACGATGTGCACTATACACTACAGGACCTCCTGCACATGTTGTCACAGTCATGTGATCAGGGAGGAATCAGGGAATCTATTGGCCACTTCCTATCATGTGACCAGTGTGATGTCACACAGGTCCTTTTACCCCCTGGTATAACCCTCACCCTGTAGGTAGAACAGGTAAGACTCCACACATTGCTTGTTCCTCCTCATCTCCCGCCTGTGATTACTGCAGCCTCTTCTACTGCTCCTCCCGTCTAGCCTCTCTCCATTCATCCTCCGCTGCCCGGCTGCTCCACACTCTCTCTCGCTGCCTCCTATGACTATACCTTACTGTAGACGCCCCCGATAATTCAGAGCCAACACATGACATATTAAGACCACCCCCTCCATACATCTCTACCCTAAGCACCTGATACCTTCCCTAATGTAATTCCATCCATAACCTCCCCCCCTAACCTCTAAATCCTAATCTCCTGATAAACTCCTCATGTAATCTCCATCCATCTATTATTATTATTATTATTTATTTAAAGCGCATTGATACCAGGCGCGCTGTACATTCGAGGGGGTTACGATTACATTTACATATGTCAACCGAGTACAGTGAGAAGGGAATAATGACAATTGGCACGACAGAGGGAGAGAGGAACCCTACCCGCGAGGCTTACAAGTTACAAGGAGGGGGAATGAGGACAAGAGTGGGTGAGGGGCAGACATGTATGTGAGGAATTTGACAAGTTTTGTGAAGGTTAATAGGAAACGCCTGAAGAAAGGGGTTTTACAGGTTGCTTTTGAGCTTGGTGAAAGTGGAGGAGAGTCTGATGTGTTGGGGCAGTGAGTTCCAGGATGTGGGTGAGAAAGCACCGGGAGAGATCTTGGAGGGGGTGGACGGGGGGTTAGTGGAGAGGAGCTGATAAGAGGGGAGTAGCAGAGGAGAAGGTCCTGTGGGAGCGGAGAGTGCTGTGGGGGAGATTATTTGGAAATTAGGCATGGATGTATGGCAGGGGATGAGGTCATGGGAGCCTTGTAGGGCTTGGTTAAGTAGCTTGAAATGAATTCGGCTGGGCAATGGAAGCCAAGTGAAGGGATTGGCAGAGGCGCTGAGGCTGGGAGTAGCGAGGAGAGAGGTGGATAAGGACGGGCAGCAGAGTTAAGGATGGGATTGGATGGGAGCGAGGGGCTAGCTGGGAGGCCATGAGAAGGACTGTTGCAGTAGTTTAGGCGGGAGATGACAAAGGGAATGAACCAGCATTTTGTAGGTGTCATTGCGTGGATTTGTGCGGAGCAGAGAGATGTTTTTCAGGTGGAGGCCGGCAGGGCAGGGTGAGGGTTCTGTTTGGTATGCTGTGGTTTGTAAAGATAAAGCCGAGAGTCTAGGATTACCCAGACAGCGGGACTTGTGGGACCGGTGAAGTGTAGGAGCCGTTGGACTGTAATAGAGAGAATCAGGGACAGGGGTAAGTTGGTATGGTGGAAAGTGATGAGTACTGTTTTCTCCACATTTAGTTTTAGGAGACGTGATAGAGAAGAAGGAGGGAAATGGAGGAGACAGACAGTCAGGGAGCAGAGACTGTCAGTCCATAACCTGTCCCCCCCCTTACATGCTTACCCTGAATATCCTGATACCTCCCTCATCGTATTCCTCCAGCAATAATCTCCCCCCGCCGCCATACATCTCTAAACTTATCTATGATACCTACCCTCATGTAATCTCCATCCATAACCTGTCCCCCCATTACATCTCTACCGCATCTCGCCTGAGCACCTCCACCTCATGTTATCTCTATCCTTAACCTGCCCCCCTTCATCTGCTGCCCTAATCACCTGATACCTCCTCATGTAATCTCTAATCCATAACCTGCTTCCACCATAAAACATCTCTAAACCTAATATCCTGATTACTCCCTCATGTAATCTCCATCCATAACTGTCCCCCCCTTACATCTCTACGCCTAATCTCCATGATTCATACCCCTCATGTAATCTCCATCAATTAACCTCCCCCCCATTAATCTCTATCGTAATCTCATGGATACTCCCCTCATGTGTAATCTCCATCCATGTAAACCTGTCCCCCCCATTTCATCTCTACCGTAATCTCTGATACCGCCCTCACTGTAATTCCATCCATAAAACCTCTCCCCCATATACTCTACACCTATCTCCTGTTACCTCCCTCATGAAATATATCTGTCCATCCATAACTGCCCCACATACACTCTGCTACCCCTAATCTCCTGTTTATCACTCCCTCTGTAATCTCACAATCCATAAACCATGCCACCCCTTACATCGCTTCCATTAATTCTCTGATAACTGTCCCTCCATGTAATCTACATCCTGTTAGGGGACACCTTGTCTGACCGACACTTTGTTCCTGGTGCTCCGCTACTCATGTAATTCTCATCCCATAAGCCTTGCCCCCTATACATCCCTTACCCGTAGATCTCCTGATCACCTTCCCCTATGTAATATCCCATCAATAACTTTTCCCTCATACATCTCTATCCGAAATCACCTAGATTACCCCCCCCCTACTGTATCTCATATCTTATAACTTCCACCATACCTCTCTAACCTCCTAATCTCATGATACCTCCCTCATTGTAATCTCCTCCATAACCACCCCCCATACCTCTATACTAATCTCCCGATACCTCCCTAATTAATCTCATCCATAACATGCTTCCCCATACCTCTCACTAATCTCCTGATACGCCTCCCTATGTAATCTCCATCCATAACGCCCCCCATACTCGTCTACCTTAATCTTCCTGATATCCCTTATGTCTATTCCATCCATAACCTGTCCACCCATAATCTTAACCCTAATCTCCTGATACACTCCCTCATGTAATCTCATCAATAACCTACCCCCCAACCCATCAACATCCTCTATCGTAATCTCCCTGTTTTTCCTCCCCTCTCATGTAATCTCATCCATAACTGTCCCCCATTACATCGATCTACCGTAAATCTCACTGATACCTCCTTCATGTAATCACCAATCCATAACCTCCCTCATACATCCTCTACCCTAATCTCCTTAAGATACCTACTCTCATGTAACTTCTCATCCATAACCTGTTGCCACCATACATCTATCTGCCCTAATCTCCTGATACCTTCCTATGTAATCTCCATTCAATAACCTCCCCCCCATACATCTCTATCGTAATCTCCTGATACCTCCCAATGTAATCTCCATCCATAACCTGTCCCCCCATTACATCTCTATCGTAATCTCCTGAACTCTTCATGTAATCTCCATCTAACCCCTCCCCCCCATACTTCTCTTCCCTAATCTCCTTATACATCCTCTATTTGTAATTCTCCATCCATAACCGTTGCCCCATACATATATACCTTAGTCTCCTGATACCTCCCTCATCTAATTCCATTCCATACCTGCCCCCCATACATCTCTACAATAATATCCAGATACCTCCCTACATGTAATCTCCATCCATAACCTCCCATACATCGCTCTACCCTTATCTCCTTGTTACCTCCCACCTCATGTATTTCCATCCTTAACCGTTGACCCTATAACATACTCTGCCCCTAATCTACTTGATACATCCCTATGTAATCTTCCCATCCATAACCATGCCCCCCATACATCTCTACCTTAATTCTCATGATTACATCCCTATGTAATCTCCATCCATAACTCCTTGCCCCCCATTCATCTCTTGACCTAATCTCCTGATTACCTCCCCTCATGTATATTCTCCATGCCGATAACCTGTGCACGCATACCATCTTCATGCCCTAATCTCCTAGATACACCACGCCTCATGTAATCTCCATACCATACCTGCCCCCTCTACATCCTTACTCCTTAAATCTCCTTGATACCTCCTCATGTAATCTCCATCATCTCCATAACTTTCCCCTATACATCCCTACCTACTCTACTGGATTAACCTCCTGCATGTAATCTCCATCCATAACACCCCCATACATCTTTAAAACCTAATCTCCTGATAACTCCTCATGTTGATCTCCATCCATAACCTGTCCCCACAATACCATCTCTATCTAATCTCCTGATACCTTCCTCCCTCATGTAATCTCAAGATCCATAACCTGTCCCCCCTACATCTCTACCCTAATCTCCTGATACCGCCCTCATGTTATCTCCATCCATTAAATGCCCCCCATACATCTCTACCATAATCTCCTGATACGCTCCCTTCGTCGTAATCTCCATCCATAATTTGCCCCCTATACCATCCCTACCCTAAATCTCTGATACCTCCTCATGTTAATCTCCATTCACATAACCACCCCCAATACATCTCTACTAATTCCTGATAACCCCCTCATGTCATTCATCCATAAACTGTCCCCCAGTTCTCTCTACCCTAACTCTGCTGATACCTCAATCATAAAATCTCCACCCATAACTGTCACCCCATACATCTCTACCTATAATCTCATGGATACGCTCCCCTTATGTAATCTCCATCGAATAACCTGTCCATCCATACATTTTCGTGAAAGAATATTAGGGAAGGGTGCACAATATGGAAGGTGGGCGTGTGCTTTACAGTAAGCCAGAATAACGGGGAGAGTAGAACGGGCCTGGGGTAGATATCCAGCAAGGGCATGATGGGATGTCTGTATTCTGCTCCCTACATAGAGCGAGCACTATGGGGGCAGAGTTTGGAACACAATATGTAAGTTATACATGATTAGTGTTGCTCTATGTTTAGTGACTTCAATCTCTGTTAAATTTTTGTCAAAACATCAGAATACCACTTCAATGACAACTGGACATAAAACTTACATCCCGTGCCGCTTAAGGGACCTTATGTGCGAGACTGGCAGCTGTTTTAACAGCCATGGTTAGAAAAAAAAAAAAAATTTAAACAAAAAAAAAATCAAAAAAAACAATAAACCGGCGGGATGAAGCCGTTCCATAAAGACGTGGCAAGATTGCAGGGGTCCCGATTCTTTAACATGGCAGGCTGAAAGCTTATGAAGGCTTCTATTGCTGTCTGTTTTTTGTTCTGAACTTCCTGCCCCGGGTAGGAGTAGTAAACCCACCATCTTTGTAAAGGCCTACTGTACTGTCTTTACAGTGTATTAATGATTGTGCCCTAGTGGTTCAAGCACCTTATGTGGGACTCAAAGTTACAGTAAAAAATGTTAAAAATATATTAAAAAAATAATTTAAGAAAAATTCCTAATCCCCTCCTCCTTTTGTCACTGTAAATAAAATAATAAAAATGTTCCCCATATTTGTTTTGCCGTGTCGTAAACAGTCCAAACCTATTAAAAATATAATCATCATTTACCCGTTTGTTGAATTTACGGAGTAGAATATAATAAAAAAGTTCCAAATGCCAAATTTGCGGATTTTTTGGTTATTTCACATCTCTAAATATTGGAATAAAAGTAATCAATAAGTTGCATGTCTCCCAAACTGGTACCAATTCAATTGGCCAAGAGTCCATCGGTGTTAGTATAAAAAGTTATTGGTCACAGAAAATGGCGCTGCGTAAACTACAAAAATGTTTAATTTTTTGGGGGTTCCAAAAACATCAACGAAATCGTAATGTTTGGTTTTGCCGGAGTCGCGCTATTAACCTGGTATAATACAGAAAACCAGAATTTTAGTGAATAGTGAACGTCCTAAAAAACCCATCCTAAAACTGGCGCAGGATGTTTTTGCACATTTTGCACCACGTGGGATGTTTTCGCGGATTCACAGCTATCATGCTATTGTATATGACGAATGACACCGTTTATAAGTCCATCTTGTCTCGCAAAATAAAAGCCCCCATTCATCTATATAGGTGAATAAATAAAAAGTTATGTCTCTTGGAAGGCGGGGAGTTAAAAAACGAATGTGTCACAAGAAATAGCGCGCAAAGGACCTTAAGGGGTTAATGTGATTGTACGGGATCCAGGAAAATGGGTGCAGCCACATGTGCGGTCTTAGAGGTGGGAAGAGGAGGTTCAGATTTGGCACTAAAATCATTGTAACGATCCATCAGCAGAGGAGGACTGGGTTGGGTGGTAGATTGATCTGTAGGGCGGCAGCCTGTGGGAGAGTGATTAGTTTGTGTATTACTAGTGTTCTGTTTAAAGCAGCATCCAGTGGAATGTGACTGGAAACAGTAGTGGAGCAGAGGAAGTATGTGGGAGGGGGCAGGGCAGTGACCATAACAGGGTCTAGGTGTAAGTAAACATACTGGGTGATTGAGTTGAAACATCAGTGATGATGGTACTAGGTAGACGTTGTCGGTGACGTGACAGGATTTACCCCAGGTGGGAGACGTTGGGCCAGTGACAGGTAAGGGGTGGAGTGTGGTAATGCTAGTCAGTGAAATAAGACTATTGAGCCAGAGATTATAGTGAGTAGTTTCTATTTTATATCACATTTATGTAATCAGCCTTGATGGTACAAAAGTGTGCATCTTTGCATGGTTATTACGTTGACTCGATGTAGCTTCTTGAGTCAAAAGTACAAGGCCTATTTACACTCTGTTGCATTAATACACAATAGTTCTGATGCATTTCTGTATGCTTTTGGATCTTCTTATGTGAAGGAGGTGTTGTGTATGTATATGGTACCCTTTAACTCTCAATAATGAGTGTACGAAAGACAAATAAACCATAGGCATTCATTTCTAGTGACAAAGAAGCATTAGGTCATTGTAATGCCTTTTGTAGACGGTGAAATTTAAAGATCCTTTACTTTCAAGCCATGTATATCAAGAACCGTTCCCTTTCCTGGTTTGGAGACTGTCCATATACAATGATGCTGGCTACCCTGAGAGTTCAAAATCGTAGGCCATTCTTTTACGGTTTCTCATGGCGGAAGTAAGAATGGGATTCGATGATGGCACTCTACAGGTGAAGTATCATAAGCGCTTATAACTTTTGTATATACTTATTTTTCTCTCATAAACTGTACATACTGTCTCCCTATTTCCTGGAATCATTTTATGTTATCATTTTATCATACTTGATTGATTATTGAACTATTGTAACAATAAAGCTGTGTTATATCCTTATTGACTGATTTAGCCTTCTATAAAGCTGTATTCCGAACTTGTCTAAAACTTGGCAAAACATAATTGATAGATAAAACTTGGCAAAACAAGGTGTCCGTGCATTTATGGGTACTGGGTGGAGGCAGTGGTGCAGTGACGGGTACTGGATGGAGGGTTGATGTAGTAAACAGTATGGGTTGGAGGCATCGGTGCAGTGACGGGTACTGGGTGGAGGCGTCGGTGCTGTTATGGGTACAGGATAGAGGTGTTGCTCCAGTAATTCAGGTCTTTAGTCTGCTTGTCTTCAGAAAACTGCTGGCTTTCTTGTGCATCATCTTTAGAAGAGGCTCCCTTCTGGTACGACAGCCATGCAGACCTTGCAGTGTGGTATGAGCACTGACCGACTAACCCTTGCCACTCATCTCTGGATATGATGCCGAGCATGTGCACTCAGCTTCTTTGGTCGACCATGGTGAGACCTGTTCTGAGGGGAACCTGTATTAAACCTGTGTATGGTCTTGGCCCCCGCGCTGCAGCTCAGTGTCAGGATGTTGGCATCTTTTTATAGTCTCTGCAATTTTTATGTAAAGAGAGTTGTGGCTGGGAGAAGTCGTCATGGCGGTCTAGGACAGATGGAGATGAAGAAAAGAAAGAGAACAACTCTTCAGAGACGTCTCCTGGATATAACTTTACTGTAATCGATTATATGTCTGCAGAGCCTGTGTACAATTGGTATCCACTACTGTATGGTCACTGTATGCCAGTTATATAGGATGTAGTATAATGGTTTGCATTCGGTAATGGTCAGTTTGTATTATTCAGTCACTATATGGTGGTGATATGTAGCCATGGTGTGGTGGTATTATTTGGTCACTATGTGCTGGTTATATGTGGTCACAGTGTTGTGGTATTCGGTCACTATGTGGTGGTGATATGTGGTCTTAGCAGGATTCTGGTTTTGTGTAGCAGTGTTATTTGGTAACTGTATGACTATTATTTAGTAGTTTTATACGTAGCACATTGTAGTAAAGCTTTTTGTGTATTTGGTTGACGGTGATGCATCGTGGCGCATTATGTTATGGGGGTGGTTGGCGAAATTTCTTCACCTTGCCCTGAGTGCAGTTTAGCCTACGAACGGCCCTGGGCCTCCACGCCTGTATGACCTCCCTACAATGCCTGGGCATGCGCCTGATGAGGTGGCAGATGTTCTCCCGAGGGATCTCCTTCCAGACCTGGAGTAAAGCATCAGTCAACTCCTAGACATTCTGTGGTGCAATGTAGTGTTGGTGGACAATGTCCCAGATGTACTCGATTGGATTCAGGTCTGGGGTACGGACAGGCCACTCCATGGCATCAACACCTTCATCATGAAAGAACTGCTGACACACTTCAGCCACATGAGGCTTAGCATTGTGATGCATCAAAAGGAACCCAGGGCTCACTGCACCTGCATATGGTCTCACAATGGGTTTGAGGATCCCGGTATCTAATGGCAGTCAGGGCACCTCTGGCTAGGACATGAATGGCTGTGCGACCCCACACCATTACTGACCCATTGCCAAACCACTCAGGCTCTAGGATCTTGCAGGCAGCAGAATGTTCTCCACAGTGTCTCCAGACTCTTGTCACGTCTGTCACATGTGCTCAGTGTGAACCTGCTCTCATCCATGAAGAAAACAAGCCACCAAATGTCTATTCTACCAATCTTGGTGTTCTGTGGCAAATGCCAATCGTCTGGCACGGTGTTGGGCTGTAAGTACAACACTGACTTGTGGACACTGGGTCCTCACACCTCCCTCATGGAGCCGGTTTCTGAGCAGACACATGTTTGAGCAGACACATGCATATTAGTGGCGCCTGGAGGTCATATTGCTGGGCTCTGGCACTGATCCTCCTGTTCCTCCCAAGACCACCTCCACATCTCCTGGTGTACTGACCTGTCTCCTGGTATCTGCTCCATGCTCTGGACACTGTGGTGAAAGACACAGCTAACTTTCTTTCCACAGCTCGCATTGATTTGCCATCCTGGATGAGCTGCACTATCTGAGCAACTTCTGTGGATTGTAGACACCGCCTCATGCTACCCCTAGTGGTGAGAGCAATGACAAAATGCAAAAGTGACCAAAACAACAGCCATAGAGGGTGAGAGCAGAGAACTGGTCTATGGTCACCACCTGCAGAACCGCTGCTTTATAGGGGTTGTCTTGCTAATTGCCTATCATTTCTACCTCCATTTACACAATAGGAGAAATTGATTCACAATTGGAGATGATTCATAACTGGATAGATTGATTTCACAGAAGTGGGATTGACTTGAAGGTACATTGTGTTTGTGTTCCCTTTATTTTTCTGAGCAGTGTGTATGTACATAATAGAATTGTATATAGAGTGTGATCTTGCTCTCAATCCTCCTCGTCTTCTTCAGGTTCCTCAGGTCCAGGACTCTCACAGCTAAAGACAATGGCCCTTTTCATCAATGAACCCCCAAGGATGGACAAGGACGAAGACCTCAGGACCACCACGATATTAGACCTCACCCTGGAGATCATCTACTTGGTAACTGGAGAGGTGAGAGTCTCACATGACCTCGCTCTTCTCTCTATCAGTAGCAGGTGAATGATGGGAAAGGTGAGGGGTTCTTAGAATCTATGTAGTGATCAGTGTCTCCCCATACACAGGACTACACAGTAGTGAAGAAGTCTTCTGGGGAGTGTGTGGCCCCCCGTTTGTCAGGAGGACGGAGCAGCCTCCAGCGCCCTGAGCCTCCACCTCATTCACTGATACAGAAGATCCTAGATCTGACCACCAGGATCACTGAGCTGCTGACTGGAGAGGTGACTGGGAATGCTGGGACATTATACATAACACAGGGGATGATGGGTGTGGATGATGAGAGGTGAGGGGAATGCTGGGACATTATACATAACACGGGGGATGATGGGTCTGGACGATGATAACGGATCCTCCTGTTGTCAGGTTCCTATAAGGTGTCAGGATGTCGCTGTCTATGTCTCCATGCAGGAGTGGGAGTACATAGAAGGACACAGGTATCTGTACCCGGAGGTCATGATGGAGGATCATCGGCCGCTGATATTACAAGGTGAGGAGAGATAAGACTCAGCAGGGGATGTCATCACCCAGAAAGTAGTCTCTCTGTCTCGTCTTCTCGTAGGATTGAAGTTGATGAGACTTATATGATATATAGACAGATATACCGCATCTCATGTATCCCTCACTGTTTGTTCCCTACAGATGGATCCAGCAGGAGAAATCCAGCAGAGAGATGTCCCCGTCCTCTGTATTCCCAGCACTATCCAGAGGGAAATGTCCCAGAAAATTATCAGGTAGAGGGAGCTGAAGTCTCCTCTAAATATGACCAGAATGGAAAAAACCTGCACTTATTTCACTGGTTTTTGTCTCTTTAGGGGGAAGATCAGATTGATATTAAGGTTGAGGATGAAGCAGAAGAGATGGACGTCCCAGGGAATCCTCAGGTAGATGAGCCCTATACACAATCTGTATACGGGGTGTGGACCTCCTGCAGTCACAGATGGGCTCATAGATATTTTGGAGTCACTTATGTTGAACTGTCTGCTGTGCTGAATTGTTCCATATGTCACATCAGGGTGAAGATCTGACTGATACTAAAGTGGAGGCTGAAGAAGAGAAGATGAGGATCGATGAACCGAGGATGAGTGACTTGAAGGAGGAGATCCCAGAAGATGTGACCACAGGTGAGTAGTAATGAATTCAGTGGTTTCATCAGGGACCCTGTGTTATACCTGGTGTGAAGCTTAGGATCAGGTTTTGGGGTTCACCAGCTGTGATGAACATCTGCACTGACAGCTGGGATCTGAGGACACTTAGTAGATCCACTTTAGCCCCACAGTCAGGGGTCACATAATAGAGTTCTGGAGGCAAAAAGGAAAATCCATTTCAACCTTAAGGTCACAATGAGAGTAGAGATAAATAGAACCTGAGAGGAAGTGATTCCCTTCTATATATTATAGATACGGCAGTGTTTCTGAGGCTGGAGTTGTGATCTGCTCTCAGTTGGGTTAGCAGAGGTGCAGTGACATCTGTCTGCTAGAGGGCCGCATACACAGTAGGGTTAGCAGAGGTGCAGTAATATCCGTCTGCTCCGGTCCCCATACACAGTAGGGTTAGCAGAGGTGCAGTGACATCCGTCTGCTCCAGGGCCCCATACACAGTAGGGTTAGCAGAGGTGCAGTGACATCCGTCTGCTCCAGGGCCCCATACACAGTAGGGTTAGCAGAGGTGCAGTGGCATCCGCCTGCTCCGGGGTTAGCAGAGGTGCAGAGACGTCTGTCTGCTCCGCAGCCCCATACACAGAACGGTTAGCAGAGGTGCAGTGAAATCAGTCTGCTCTGGAGCCCCATACCTAGGACTGTTTGCTGTTATGGTAGACTCACTTTGGTCAACACATGGTTTATTTTGGGGGTGAGCTGCTTCTATGTTACTTCCCCTTATGCACCTTCCTAGCCGATGTTTACCTCTGACATCAGTGATACATGGAGCTCCATTGTTTCCACGTCTTATTTCTCCACTCACGATACACTCTCCACACTGCAGCCACCAACAGATCATAAAATAGGAAAGCCAGTAAACAATCCTTTTTGGAACTTTTAAAAATCGCCCCTTATATTTATAACGGCATTAAGGGATATAATGTGTGCAGACAGCCTATCACACCATACGTACCCAGCAAACCAGTACACCACTGGATATTCCTGCATGAGCTACGTGACATTGGAAGTAGAAAGTGATCATAATAAGTGGTCCTGTTGGATCCATCTCTGACTTTGTCCAAAATAACATAGTAAAAACTGTATGAGTGTTCCCGCCTAACAAGAATGTTTAAAATGTTTCCCTTTTGTGGTTGGGAAAAAAAAACAGAAACATTTTTAATTTTAACAGAAAAATTCCATAAGATCGCTGCATGTCCTCGCTGGATTATAAAATAGAAGAAGATATCACGAAGCACTCTTCAGGAGAAAACTACAATAACTTGAATGTCCATCCAGGACAACAGAGTACAGACCTGTCGAATACTTCCCCCAATGATGAGGAACCTTTGGCTGACCCACCACAGATGGTTACCATGAATACAGGACAAAAAGAGAGAAAAAGGTTTCCATGTGGTCAATGTGGTAAACTGTTTACAAAACGCTCAGGTATTGTTACTCATAGAAGAAGTCACACAGGAGAGAAGCCATATTCATGTTCAGGATGTGGGAAATCTTTTACAGAGAAAGCAAGTCTAGTAAAACACGAGAGAATTCACACAGGAGAGAAGCCTTTTTCATGTTCAGTATGTGGGAAATCTTTTACACAGAAATCAGCTCTTGTTATGCATGAGAGAATTCACACAGGGGAGAAGCCTTTTTCATGTTTAGAATGTGGGAAATCTTTTACACAGAAATCAGCTCTTATTATACATGAAAGAATTCACACAGGTGAGAAGCCGTATTCATGTTCAGTATGTGGGAAAGGGTTTATACGTAAATCACATGTAGCAAAACATGAGCAAATTCACACAGGAGAGAAGCCTTTTTCATGTTCAGTATGTGGGAAAAATTTTACACAGAAATCAGCTCTTGTTATGCATGATAGAATTCACACAGGAGAGAAGCCTTTTTCATGTTCCGAATGTGGGAAATCTTTTACACAGAAAACAAATCTGCTAAAACATGATAGAATTCACACAGGAGAGAAACCTTTTTCATGTTCAGTAGGTGGGAAAGAGTTTACATGTAAATCAACTGTAGTAAACCATGAGAGAATTCACACAGGACACAAGCATTTTTCATGTTCTGAATCTGATAAATCATATCTTGTTACACACCATTAAATTCACACAGGAGCGAAGGTTTAATGTTCCCTAAGAGGGAAATGTACAGTAAATGTGAACTTTGTTAAGAGAAGTCGCACAGAATGTGGATAATTGTTTTATTATTAAAGAAAACCTTTGATGTTCCAACACCTGAGATTGTTCTCGGATATTAACCAGCCAATAACAGTGTGTAAGTTCTATAACAATGTACAGAACATGAGTGCATTAGGTCTGGGGGTTAGTGTAAGTCTGAACAACAAAAGGTAATCCTTCACATTAGGGATCTCTCCGATCGCGCTATAATAAATATGTATTATATATATTGTGGCTTTTTTATAATTTCAGTTCACATTTCTTCATTCCGTGGCGTGTGATAGAGTCTGTATTGGAGACTTACAGTAAACCTATCCCTCTTAGCAACATAGATTCTAGAGCTCTAGATATAACCAGCTCTCACCTTTGCTAATGCAGATGGTTAGAAACGCTGGGTAGTGTGGATCCTTTGGGCCACCGTGAGCTCAGATTGTGATACTCGCGGTGGCAGCCGAAGTGCGGGACAGGACACTGGACAGCAGCAGTCTCAGGCAGGTGACGGATATGATACAACAGCAGATAACAGCAGACAGTAGCAGATTGGTAGAACGTCATGAACAGCAGGAAACAGGTGCACTGGACAGTGCAGGGTTAACGCAGGTACTCGGGAACATTGGTAACACAAGGGTTAATCCAGCAGGAGCACAACAAACAGGGGTCAAGCTCTAAGGATGCACACCAACGAACTGACGCTGGAGCAAGGGCAAGAAGTTCTATAAGTAGCCAGGGGTCACAGGTCACAGAACAGGAAATTGGGACAGGGTTGCATGCACACTCCTAGAGGGCGCACATGCACACACAGGATGCCAGAGAGCCTGAGCATGAACCGTGACACCAGCGTGCTAATAAATTCACAAGTTGTCAGGCCAGAGCAAAAAAGAAGGACTAGAGCACAGCACACAATGCATGGGAGATATTACCTAACACCCCCACCGGAGGTGCTCTAACTCCACATGATAAAAAAACACACCAATTCTTTGGGGCTTGTTCACAGCTCAATGGCTGAACAAACATGAACCCAGTAGCTAGCAACTTTGCCATTTATGCTGACTGGGAAAAAGATCACATGTGCAGCTAATTGCTAGAGCAAGATGAAAAACTGCACACCAACTTTAACACCTATTCACACCAGCATGCAGAAAAGCCGCAGTATAATGCATGGGGAGATTGCACAGATGCAAAGTAACCAATGAAACAACCACTCATACAACCTCAGGGCATGAGGGAGGTGGTTGCCGGTACTACAATTGCATATAATAAGGCGATACAAAAGTGTGCCATAAATATAGATACGTGTGGTACACAATGCTGGCTTACAACCTATTAGTGACACCCATACTATTAGACCAGGCGGGCTGCCCAGCATTTTCTAAGTGTCCAACACAACACTGGCACACTCTGTTCCCCAGCACTGTTGGGCAAATAAAAAAGGGCATACTGGAAAAATATTAAATATGAGGTATTAGTTGGTAATGGGGCCCCATAACACAAGCTCACAAGCCTCTTCACGGCTCCTCATGTCTTGTGAGTCCCTACACTAACAACTTTACAGAAAAAACATACAGAAAATGGGACATTACTTACTCAAAAAAACACACCAACTCCACGTGATACTAGCGCAGCACACACAATGCATGGGAGATATTACCTAACACCCCAGCCGGGGGCGCTCTAACTCCACATGATACTAGCACAGCATACAATGCATGGGAGATATTACCTAACACCCCAGCCGGGGGCGCTCTAACTCCACATGATACTAGCACAGCACACAATGCAGGAGATATTACCTAACACCCCAGCCGGGGGCGCTCTAACTCCACATGATACTAGCACAGCACACACAGTGCAGGAGATATTACCTAACACCCCAGCCGGGGGCGCTCTAACTCCACATGATACTAGCACAGCACACACAGTGCAGGAGATATTACCTAACACCCCAGCCGGGGGCGCTCTAACTCCACATGATACTAGCGCAGCACATACAATGCATGGGAGATATCACCTAACACCCCGTCCGGGAGCGCTCTAACTCCACGTGATCCTAGTGCAGCATATTAGCACACGACCTAAGTGTGCTATAGCCCTGTAATAAAGCCCTAGCAAGATTATCAAACTTTATTAAACAAATACAGTCAAAATAACCAAAAATATATAAACACACACACAAGTTACATAAATGCTAAAATTACTTTTAGTTTAAGATTATTAACCCCTTCTCGCCACCAAGGCCTATTTTTTTTCTCACGTTTGTTTTTCCCTCTTTGCCTTCACAAAGCCATAACTTTCTTATTTTTCCATTTACATAGACATATTAGGGCTTTTATTTTGCAGGGCAAGATGTACTTTTTCTAATGTTGTTATTATTTACTGTAAAAAATGAAAAATTTTAGGGGTTAAAAAGTTTCTTTTCTTACCCCTTTATCAATTAAATCTCCCCTCTGATTTATTTTTTTAAGCTGTGACACCCCAGTCGAGAGATAAAACCCCAACCGTTCGTCTGGGCATAAATTGCCTTATTAACGGAAGTAACAGTTTGATATCTTTTTATTTTTTAAAGAATACATGTCATTCTATCACTATATGATTGGTTCATTGGCATTTGAGAGGGCAGACAAAAAGTCAACCTCATAACATCTCCTAATTTGCATTGCGCATGTTGCTGGCATTTATTGATAACAAAATTTACTGAACTTGTCTCTGTATCGTCCGAGGAGGAATTCTTTGGGTTTTTGATAAAATTCCGTTGAAGCTGACAGTGATCCGTTCCATTTTAAAGCTGTGGGGAAAGATATCTGAAACTTCGTAAAGGATGTATAGCAGTAAAAGCGTTTAAAAAAACTTCTGGGCTTAAAAAGAATTAATGTTTGAAAAGATTTCGATTTTTTTTCCTTTAAATTCATCAACTTTTACACCCCCCCCCCCCAAAAAAACATGAATCTGTTCTAACGTCCCCCCTACAGGTGTTAAATGATGATGGTTTCCCTAAGTGGCGATTTGGGTAAAGGTCACTTCCTTGACGCAGGGGTAAACAGGTGGAGGGGTGTTGAACCCATGAACCATGTCAGGCTTGCTCCAAGGGGTGTAAAAAAGAAAACCGCCACCTTTTCACAGAGCCTTTAAATGGTAAGGAGGATGTTGCCCAAACGACCGCAGGTGCCACTAGAGCTTTCCCCCGGCAGAGGAAATCTATGGATTTTTTTTACAATCTCATAAACCTCAATGATTTGGAAAGCTGATGGGGGGGTGGCGTTCAATTGTTCGCTATCCCTTGAAAGGCATCTCGGGGTTGAAATTTAAACCTCTGTTGGTTATAAGAGATGAATTTATCAGTCCACATTTTTGATGATTGTTATTGGGGCGTAATGATTAAACCCCCTGCTTTGATTGTCCCTAGCTTTGAATTCATCAGGCACCCCCTTGGTTGTCCCTTTTGCTTTTCCAAACACATCCAGACTAGAAAAAAAATTTAAAAGGATAAGGGAAATTTTCTAATGACTTATTGGTTGCAGTCACTTTCTTGCAGTGTGAGCTGCATCCAGGTGGGTGTTCCTTTTAAGTTTCACTGGGTTTGGGGGCACCCGGGTTTTTTTTGGGCCTTCAAATTGGGGGTCCCGAGAATCTCTGATGTGTTTCTGCACCCCCATTTAAGTACCAGGTTGTAACTCAGAGTCTGGTCTGGAATGGAGGGAACCTTGGGAGGATTGTTTTTTAAATTCATTACAAGATTTATAAAATATTTTTACAAAGGCTTTATTCCCCCGTCAAAAATTGGGGTGAAACCTCCCTAATCTGGGGGGGCCTGAGAATAATATCTCATAAGGAGTGAGACCAGTGGGTGCCCAGGGGTATTTTGACGTATAGAGTGCAAGGGTTGGGTCTCAGGGAGGGGAAAAGTGTTTCTTTGCTAGCTCCAATTTTGTTCTTTAGATGGGGTTCATTTTTTTCCATTTTCATGGATTTAGGATGGTAGGGGGTGCGGGGGTGAGGTCAGCTCCTTTTGTTTCAAAGTTTTGGTTTTTTCTGCAGGAAGGCAGGGTTTTTTCCTTGGTCAGATTCAATAAACCCCAGGGGATCCCAAACTGCATACCCAATTCAGTCAATAATTTTTTCACGGGGGTTCTGGCGTCATGTGGTAATGGGTAGACTTCAGGCCTCCGAGAAAAAATTCCACCCACTAGAAATACTTTTATTTTTACTTTGGGTAATTTTTATGTGGTCAATCTGGATCCCTGGAAAGGTATAGTGGGTTTTGCCAAAAGTTCCTTTTGTTGGCTTTGTCCCCCGGGGGTTCAAAATTTTGCATATTTCACAATTTGCATAGCTCTTAAAATATATATTCTGTACGATGCCCCACGAAGTGGAGGTGGATCTCTGGGGCACCGGGGATTTGGCGTACCCCCCCCCCAAACCCGGGGCGAGTCAGCAGCCCCCTTTTTTTCAAGAACTCCGCTTTTTCAAGGCGGATGGGCTTTGCCACAGGAAACCCCCAGGTTTGTACACCCCCCCGGGAGGACCAGGGTGACGCCGAAGCAAAAGGATAGTCACAGGCCCCAGAGATGGCGGGGGTAGAAGGGGCCGCCAAGGCAGGACAGGGCCCGGGAGAGGGCAGGACGTGGCAGGGTGACAAAGGACAGTAAAAGTAAGAGGACAAGGAAAATGAACAGACGGTAGGGAATTCTCTAGGAACTGCACAAGGACGTCCTTTTGGGGAGAACCCAAAAACTGGGGGATGTAGAAAAAGGAAACCGTCATAAAAAAATCCTGCAAGAATTGGTTGGTAGGAGCACAATTACCTTTTTCGGGACTGGCCCTTTTAAAACTGCAAACTGATATGGCGTGCCCTAAAGGGGGAGGAAGGTGCAGAGGACGCCCTGCTGAGGAGGGATGCAGGAAGGGCAGGTGAGCATTGGGGCAGGCAGGAGCGGGGGGCGAAACAGCGTCCTAAGGGAGCGGCGAAGACCCGCAATCAAAAAAATCGTCGATTGGAGGGATAAAATCAAATATAAGCAAAAAAAAAATAGGGGGCCTTCTCTATCCTCGGGGTGGGGTAAGGGTCTCCTTTTGAGCATAAGAATTAAGTCTGGCACTAGGACTTCATTTGTGCAATAAAAAATTATTAAGTCAGATTCATAGAGGTCTGTAAAATGTTAGGTAATAGGTAGAGAGAACAACGCAGCACTCGTGTCCGGCTTCCTCAGATTGTCGTTAAGGTTCAAATTTTGCAGGGTTTTCATAGAACTACATTTCTTCCAGGTTTTTCTCTTAGATCACAGCGATCATGTTGTTATGCCTGCAAAAATAATATATAGTTCAAAGGTACATAAACAAGCGCAGTGCACAGTTATCACCACTTGCGTCATCTAGATATTCGTATTTCTTAGAAATATTATACAAGCAACCAAAAGTAGCAAAGTTGTGATAGCATAAAACTGTCGCTACCTTAGGTTGTAACCGACTAGGGAGCAATGAGCTCATTTTTGTGACTGGGAATGTGCTGAGGGCTCATGGCGCACGTCTGGTGTCAAGTGGCAAATGACTCTAAAGATGTGAATATTAAATTAGGTGCTCATGCCAGTGACGCCGCACCTCAGGACTCAGCAGAGAATACTGCGCATGCTGGAGAATGCCGTCTCTGATAATATTACTAAAGAATGCTGTGTTACATATTTCTATAGATTATTGCTCTAAAGCAAAACTAACAAAAACAAAAAATGATTTGTGTCCTATATAACCTCATTACATTGCAGCCAATTGAAGTGTGTTAGAATAGTGCCTCAGGAACCCAGAGGACCATGGAGTAACCTGGGTAAAACCAAAGCACAGTATTAGTCCTATTTAATGTTTTTTTTTTAAAGTTAACCATGTTTGGACTGAGACCTGTCTCACTTCTAAAATTGGTTACATGAAGAATACAAAATGGGTGTATAAAAGGGGGGATAACTAGAGTGATAGTCTATTAAAAGGACTGGATCATGGTTTAAACATCAGTTTGCTTATATTTTTTACGTTAGGCTGCAGCAGTAGGCTTCTGAGGCTCGCGCGGTTAAAGTGCTCTTTTGGGAAGACAAGATTGTAGATTTTTTCTGGGGGAGGGGAGGAATGAAGGAGCAAGGAGTAGCATATACTAACTAAGAAAGGATGAAAGTTAGTAGTTATAATGTAGTTCTGAACATACACGAAAAATATAGAAGTCAGAGACAGGAGGGGAAGAGGTGAAGAAGAGGGGATTGTTCAATGTGTTTATATTGTACACTTTGAAGTTGTTAAGTCGTGCCGATCCACACCCCACATTGGTCCAGTAACATGTATAAGATTATTATTATTATTATTATTATTATTTATTTTAAAGCGCCATTGATTCCAGGGCGCTGTACATTCGAGGGGGTTACATACATTACATAAGTCAAACGAGTACAGTGATAAGGGATAATGACAATTGGCACGACAGAGGGAGAGAGGACCCTACCCGCGAGGGCTTACAATCTACAAGGAGGGGGGAGAGACAGGAGGTGAGTGTCTGAAATGTCTGTGGAGGAAGTAGTGACAAGTTTAGTGAAGGTTATAGGCAAGCCTGAAGAAATGGGTTTTCAGGTTGCTTTTGAAGCTGGTGAAAGTGGAGGAGAGTCTGATGTGTTGGGGCAGTGAGTTCCAGAGTGTGGGTGAAGCACGGGAGAAGTCTTGGAGACGGTTGTGTGAGGAGCTGATAAGGGGAGAGCAGAGGAGAAGGTCCTGTGAGGAGCGGAGAGTGCGTGGGGGGAGATATTTGGAAATTAGGGCAGAGATGTATGGAGGGGAGAGGTCGTGGAGAGCCTTGTAGGTCATGGTTAGTAGCTTGAAATGAATTCGCTGGGCAATGGGAAGCCAGTGAAGGGATTGGCAGAGGGGAGAGGCAGAGGAGTAGCGAGGAGAGAGGAGAAGATGGTACCATGTTGAAAATAGTTGGAATGTTAAGGGGTTACGCTCTCCCCACAAGAGAAATATGGTGTTGAGACACCTTAAAAGACAAAGGATGGACATTGCCGTGCTCCAAGAAACACATTTGGAGGAAGAGGACCTTAAACGTGTCCAAAAATTATGGGTAGTGGAAGTGGGTGAAATCGGAACTCGGCTTGTAGGCTACTCGCCCAGAAAAGAGATGATGAGGGGATGTGGATAAATGTTGTCCTAGACACTCCGGCAGGTACAATTAGCATCTATAACATTTACGCCCCTAATGAGAGAGAGAAAACTTTTTTCACAAATTTAGAACAGCAGATACTCAGGGAAGAGAATCATAACATTCTCCTAGGCAAGGAATTCAACAGTGTTCACTGAAGCTTAGAAGATCGAAAGAGAGCAGACTCTTCCCCAGACAGGGGGATGCACAAAGTTAGTACATAGAGAACTATGTACTAACACTCAACTAGTGGACGTATGGAGGCTTTATTATCTGGCAGAAAGACAATTTACGCACTGTTCCCATGCTAGACAATCATGGTCTCAGATAGACTATTTCCTGACCTCCCAAAGCCATATAAAACAAGTAGAAGGAGCAGGTATAGGAGACCTAGTGATATCAGATCACAAACCAATCAGTATAAGGGATAAACATAAGAGAGGTTCAGACATATTATGGAGACTTCCCACTTCCTTAGCTAACGATGAACAGTTGTGAGTGACCTCAAAGAAAGAAAGAATCACGAGGGCCTTAGAAAAGGCCACCTCCATCTTCAGAAGCACATACACCCAATTCTTACAAGATCCCTCTCTTGATAACAAAGAGAGATGGACCCAGGCTAGAGCAGCTTTTGAGCTTCAAAAAGGTAGATTGGAGAATTTGTCTAGTGATCAGCTTAAACTGACCCTATATAAACATGGAAACAAAGCAGGGAATTAATAGCTAACTTAGTAAACGTGAGAATGGGACACACCAATATTTTGAGCATAAAAAATAGAGAGGGTAACTTTTCCAGGAATCCGAAAACAATAAAATTTTACAGAATTATTACTCAAAATTATGTTCACAACCCCCCATATGACATAGCGAAGTGACAAAACGTCTTGGATGACAATACCTAATCTCTCCAATGATGATCTGGAATTTTTAAATGGGGAAATAACGGAAGAAGAGATCTCTAGGGTAATGGGAGGTCTTTTCACAGGTAAAGCCCCTGGACCTGACGAGTTTTCAAGTGACTTCTATAAGATGCTGCGGAAAAAGGTTACACCCAGACTAAAAAAGGTCTTCAATGAAATTATTCATTCAGCTCCAATGCTCCCCATGGGAGACATGGCGTATATAAAAGTCATACACAAACCAGGAAAAGATGCCACAATGCTGGAATCTTACAGAACGATTTCCTTAACAAATCAGGATGTAAAAATAATTTCTGAGGTAATGGCGAACAGATTTGCCTTGGTACTGCCCAAACTTATAGGGGATCACCAAATGGGACTCAAAAAGGGTAGATCAGGGGTTAAAAACATACAAGCAAATAGGCTCACTTACTGTGGACTTGTATCTGTATCTTCTGTGAGGATCCCTGCATTGCCATTTGCCACTCCGGGCTCACCGGCGGCCAGGCGGAAATGCAACTGTGCATATACGGATATCCAAACGGCGCTGGAAACAAATCCTGCACCGCAAAGGATCCAGAGTCCAGCTAAGGTAAAATCAAAAAGCTTTATTGATGTGCTAGTAAAAAAGAAAGCAAAACGGCATACAGACCGCCACTATGGCGTATACAAACAGATGCATTTTGAGCGTGTAGCCCTTGCTCACTGTTTTGGCCGCTTGTGTTGCTGCTATGGTTTAAAAAGAAATATCTAAAACCAAAAGTCAAAAAGAACCCTCCCATTTCCCATGCTCCAAATGGCAACATTTAAAGGTATAGCAAAAAGTCACACAGGTTAAATAGATGGCAAGACTTGAAAGTATAGGGAAAATTGCACACATTTAAAGTCCATATTAAATAATATATATTTGTATATATAGAGAGGATAGGATTTATTTATAAGTACAAGCAGACCTATAGAAAAAAAAACATACTAAATATATAAAAAACATGTCTATACAAAAATATTTGCACATATATAGAGCCTTCCCTTCTTTCCTCTTTCCCTTTTTCTTTTCCTTTTCCTTTCTTTTTCCCTTGATATATATAAAGCATATCTGTGCGGAAATTAAGGCCATCTGGCCTCCTGGTTCCTAATTTTAAAATCCACTTTGTATCTAATGGCTTTGGACCAATCCCCCCCCCTCTATATGGGCGTGTTATAAGTTCTATAGCATAAAACTTAAAACCCTTAAGATCTCCATTATGTTGTTCCACAAAGTGCTTGGCTGCTCCTGATAATTGTCCATGTTGTCTTTTCATGTCAGAGACATGTTCCATAATACGTGTCTTAATTTTTCGAATCGTGCTGCCCACATACTTTTTTCACATAGGCTGCACTCAATAATGTAAATGAGGTGGTGACTATTGCAGTCAATAAATTGCTGAATGCTGTATTTTTGTTGTTTACTGATATCTTTAAAATCTGTCATTTTTTTAGCCACCTTACAAGCATTACAACGTGCACCACCACATTTAAAAAACCCTTTTTGTGACGGCCACAACTTGTTGGATTTAATGGGTTTAGGTATGTATGCACTTGGAGATATGGAATTTCCCAGGACTTTGCCTCACCTAGATACCACTTGTACTCCTCCTTCTAAGATTTTGGTCAGATTCTCATCCTGTCTTAGGATATTCAAATTCCTCCTGAAGATAGTTTTAATTTGATTGAAATTTCTACTATATCTAGTAGAGAAGATGACTTTTTTTTAGTACTTACATGTTTCTTTTTGTCTTTCCTCTCCACTAGCAAATGGCTCTGTTTTTTTAACCTGACTTTCTGTTTTGCCTTGCGTATATCTATTTTATTGTAGACTCTTTTGATCAATCTGTCCTCTATGTTTTTTTCCGCTTCCATGTAGTCTTCATCTAAAGTGCATATCCTTCTGGCCCTCAAAAATTCTCCATATGGAATAGCTTTAATAGTGCTGGATGCATGGCAGCTGTTTGCTCTTAAGATGGTGTTGCCA
>JAODAL010014957.1:0-85544 GCA_025379985.1 Phyllomedusa bahiana | reverse complement strand
CTTAAAAAATGGTGGTTGAAAGACTCCTTTTTCCGGCATTTTTTAATTGGGGTCATGCGGGTTTTGGGGGCTCATGCTGTGGCCCAGGACAGGGATAGTCAATGTCCAGTGAAACTAAAATGGTGGTTGAAAGACTCCTTTTTCCGGCACTTTTTAATCTGGGGTCATGCAGGTTTGGGGCTCATGCTGTGGCCCAGGACAGGGATAGTCAATGTCCAGTGAAACTAGTGGTTGAAAGACTCCTTTTTTCCGGCACTTTTAAATGTGGGGGTCATGCAGGTTTGGGGCTCATGCTGCTTTCTAGGCCAGGGATATTCAATGTCCAGTTCAAGTAAAATGATGGTTCAAATATTACTGCCTTCTGGCACTTTTTAATTTGTGGGTGATGCAGGTTTAAGGGTCATGCTGTGGTACAAGACAGGGATAGTGAATGGTGTGTGACTTTTTTTCTGTGGCTTTTATAGCCTAAGTGTTGTGCCTAAGATGTAGCAGGTATCCATTTGACTGTTGTGGCTGTTAATTCCAGCTTCTCCAGCCCTGTTTGGGTGCAAGAATGAAGGTGTTTTTGCTCTCGACTGCTCACTATCGAAAAACCTTATCGATGGTGGCCGACTATCGACTATCGCCGATGTCGATAGCCAACGTAATCGCTCAACACTAGTAATAATTAAAGGTGTAAATAATGTTGCCATATATCAGGGAAACCACATATTAGTGCTGGAGAGCAGAAAGCCACCAACTACTTGTTCCCTACAAAAAGCAACTAAGTTATTGCACCCCTGGGCCCCATCGCAGCCGCTATGGATGCCATAGCTATAGTTCTACCCATCACTGCGGCTAATATATCAACTACAAGGATTATCAGCAATAAAAAAATGTGGAAAAATACACAAAAAAGTTTTCGTGGTTCCTCTAGTTTCATCGCAGTATTCTAAGGGTATCACAATGGATACCCATGACAGTGCCAGGAAATGTTATGTTAAGTTGAAAATCCCCCTTGGTAAATTCTTTGTTTGGTCCTGTAGCCAGGATGTGGGAGTTATGGGAGAATGATGCTGCGTCACCGACCCACTAGTAAAGCGGTGAGCAGCTTCCGCTATACTAACCTGAATGGTAGGTGTGAGGAAAATTGACTCAAAAATGACAACCCAGCCCCTGCAGCCCTCATAACTCAAGTCACTGAGATGCATTGCAAATGCCCTTCCATAGAAAGCCACCCCAGCAGGAGGTCAGCACATGAAAGAATTCTCATTTATATTCATTAGCATCTGACTCCAGCTGAAAACACATGGGCTCTCCAACCCCTAGGTTCAAAGGCCTAGGCCAGACACCATAGCACCGATATTTCATAAGGATTTATGAGAGAATCGTGTATCCGAGGTCCACTGTGGTTTATTTTAATATATGAAACTCCCCACACGTATAGCTGCCACTCCCATGTTCGTAGGACGCAGGGTAAGGGAGAAATCCAAAGCTGGCTTTAGAAACCAAGTAGGATAGGCATGTGTGGTACCAGGCCGTAGCTTAGGCCCATCCGGTTCCGATGGTATCACTGGCTCAGTTCTGTGCCAAGACCCTTCCGCAATATGGCACATTTTATGTTTCAGCCAAAAAAAGCTGCATGACCCAAGAGGGAGGAGTGTGCAGGCCTTCCCAGGGGCATGAAGGGGAGTGTAGGGGGCTGTCTCGGTACTGTTATAAGCAGATGCCAAGGTTAGCCCATTATTGTTCTTTGGAGAGGGGGGGTACCTGACACCAGCATTCCAGGAGCACCCACACAGAAGCAAGGCTACATTAACCCTCCATGTGGGCCCAGAACCAAGCCAACCTAAGGTAACTAGACACATCTTGATGCCTCTTTGTTTGTAACCATACCCATATTTGCACCTCTGACTAATATCTGTATAGTATTGTCCCTATGTATATATTGTCTGTCTAGTGTGTCCTCCAAGGTGAATTAAATCTATAAACTTGAGCTAGTCTGTTGTCATGACCAGCATGGGTAAACAGATCTCTCCCAGCCATTCAGGGTTGTGGGCGAGTAGGGTGTCCTCTCGCACTCCCTGGGTCTTCCTGTGCCTGTGTGGACAGGGGTTAACTGTGAAACTGTATCAGGCTGACCTTGTCACGATACACCCCAAGTCAGGCCGTCGATCCTCAAGTGGGCTGGCGGGGTTTTCCTGACAGTAGGCTCAACTACTCCTGTGCCACCAATCTGTGGTCGGATGCTCTTGGTCCATATAGTACCTACATTGAAGGGGGTGGTGGTGCTTATTAGCTTTTGTGCACAAAGGCTCTTGCTGTCCTCAGAACTTACATACAACAGAATGGAGAGCTGCATCTGACATTCCTGAGATCTCTGGGACTTTGATGACATACAGTATGCTGGAGATATGCCATCAAAATCTATGGTGGGAACACCCCTTTATTTTTAAATGCTTTTTTTTACAAGTACTGTCCGGGGCCCCAGGCCGGCTAAAAACCAAAAAAGAGCCCGGGATAAAACCCCCGCCAACCCACAATGTAACCCTCCACCCTCCAATATAACAGAAAAATAGTGGCACACAATGCATGCTACAACAAATACTCCCTAAAGTATGTAAAATGCACAAATAACTCAACAAGAAAAATAAAAGTGAAGCACAGAAACATCAATAAAAAGGTAGGACAGCATAAATTTCCCCCCCCACCAGATGATCACAGGGTGCAAAACAGTTATCATGGGACCCAAAAAAAGCACCAGGACTGCCACCTTACTGATTGCATTACACAAAAAGATATAAAAATATGTAAAATATGTTCAAAACACCCCACCTTTGCCATTTTACAAATAAAGAATTAATAATTAGTAGTCCCAAAAAAGTCTCGTACGTAAAATTTTGTGAACACTGGGTAGTCAAAGCCCTACCACCCCTGGAGAACACCTGTATGTCTTGTACATTCCCACCCATTTTTATGTCCCAGAGTGTAGTGCCGGGTTAGGAGGTATCCCCTAGCTTAGCGGGCTATGAGTAGCAAGTTTTGGGAAGATTAGGGAATTGTTAGCCCTTTAACGGGGTGGGGGGGGGGCCCGGGTTGTTCCTTTGGGGCGGTGCGGGGCCCTTTTGGTGCATAAAGTGGTTAGGGGAAATGAGAGGGGGTTTTGGGGTTTTAGGCTGAGTCGGGCGAAAGACAGGATGCGGGGCCCTGCAGTTTTTTCAGACAGATAAAGAGGGGCAAGTGGATGGTGTACGGCTGGATGATAAGGCTAAAGGGAAAGTACATCCCCCCGGCCCATTTTATTGGTCACCATGCTGTAGGGGGTTGGACCCCTTTTCCCTTCAGAACTGCCTAAATTCTTCGTGGCATAGATTCCCACAAGGTTTTTGCAACGAGCTCAATTGGTACAAAGGGGGCCCAAAAAAAGAGTGCCAAAAATTTTCCCCCCACCCAGGGACCCCACCACCACCCCTGAACCGTTGAAAAAGGCAGGATGGATCCATCTTTCATGTTGTTGTGCCAAAATTTGACCCTTCCCATCCGAATGTGCAGCGGGAAATCGAGACTATCAGCCAGGCAATTTTTTTTCCAATCTTCTAGTCCAATTTCGATGGCTTGGGCAAATTGGGCCTCATTTCCTTTTCTTAGCGAAGGAGTGGCCCCTGGTGTGGTCTTTGTGCTGTCCCCCAAATCTCCCCAAAAGTTCGCGTACTGTGCTTCAGAGATGCTCTTCTGCCCTCCTTTTTTGGTTGTAACGGGGGCTATTTGAGTCACTGTTCCTTTCACGCTCAAAAACCAGCTGCCCATTCTCCTTTGACCTCTGGCTCAACAAGGCATTTCCGCCCACGGGCTGCCGCTCATGGAGTTTTTTCTTTTTCGGAAAACCATTTTCTGTAAACCCTAGAGATGGTTTTTTGCGTGGAAAATCCCAGGAGATCCAGTTTTGAAAAACTCAGACCACCCTTTTGGCACCAACAAAAATGCACGTTCAAAAGGGAGTCAAATCACCTTTTTCCCCCTACTGATGTCGGTTTTGAATGCGGGGGGATTGTCTTGTCATGTCTACATGCCTAAATGCACAGTTGCCGCATTGATTGGGGGATTAGAAATTAAGTGTTAACGAGCAGTTGGACAGGTGTACCTAATAAAGTGGCCGGTGAGTGTATATGTCTGTTTTGAGGAGCCGTTGGGGGCCCGTTTCAAGAAGAAGTTGAAAGAAAAAATTTGGAACAATAAATATGTCGAAATTTTATCTCTCCTCCCCTTAAAGAAGTTTAATCTTGATAAAGGAAAGAGGGACGAGAGTAAGAATTAAGAGGAGGAAAAACGGCGCTGGCTGCTTATTCTGCAGACATTTAATAACTGGTTACAGACTTTTGCGATTTTGGCTAGTGTGGTGGGGACGAAGGCGCCCCCGAAAATTGCCAGCTGTTTTGTTTTTATGGACATGATAGGTGAGGTCTACAGGGTCTATGGGGTCCAGGCGTGACACTGGTACGACGAGCAGTTAGGGGCAAAGGAAGGCGGTGAGGCCGAACATTCAGTGGGACCATAAAGACATCAGTGTATGGCTTTCGGGTTTTTAGTGCTTACTTTATTTTATAGCCCCCTTTCATGGCAGGCCCGGCTCAGCCCGGGCCCTTGGATGTCGGGGGGGCAGGGGGGGGGGCAGAAGCCGGGCATCTGTTGGCAGTTTAATGAGGGACAGTGTAAATTCTGGATGACCTGTTGTTTCAGCCACGTGTGTCCAATCTGTAATGGTTCGTCACATGAATCGGTCCATTATTTTAGAAAGGGAAAGGGTAGGGGGACCCTTGGGAATAGCCCCAAGGGGTGATAGGGGATGTGGTCGGATGCCCCCTTCCAAAATAGGTATGGGAATCGGAATTCAGCACAGCTGTTGGAGGAGGGGTTTAGGGATGGTTTTTGAATTCCAGCCCCCTTCCATCAGGTTCCTGAATACAAAGCATTTGAAGTTGGCCTATTTGTTTCCTCAGGTGGTGGCAGAGAAGCTGGCTAATGAGGGGTTAGTGGGTCGGATGGCAGGCCCTTACCCAGTTTTACCTTTTGTGGACCTGTCACCATTAGGTGTGGTTCCAAAAAAGGAGCCAAATACATTTTGTCTCATCCATCATCTTTCATTCCCATGGGGCTTTTGGTCAACAACAGGTCTGATGCCGAGCTTTGTTCATTGGTTTATACCTCGTTTGATGCGGCAGTTCAGTGGGTACGTCTTCACAGGCAGGGGGGCCCTCATGATAGCTGACTCAAATCTGCCCTTTTATGTTGCCATTCAAACCCCGTTTGGTTTTTTAGTTTTTGGGGGGAGGTGGGAGGGGTTTGATTTTTTGTGGAAAAGGTTTTGCCCATGGGATGCTCAATGTCCTGTGCGTATTTTGAAACTTTTATGACCTTCTTTGAATGGGTAGTTTGGATTGCGTCTGGCCCTCCTTCTATTATTCATTATCTTGATGATTTTTTGTGCATCAGCCCTTCGGATATCCCAGTTTGTTTATCCTTGCTTACTGTAGATCAATGCAGTGGGTGTTTTGGGGTTTTGTTGGCCAACAATATGATGGAAGGCCCAGTTACATGTCTAAATTTTTGGGGATGTACATTGATTCCCAGTTGATAGAGTGCAGACTGCTAGAGGAGAAGCTGACATATTTGCGGCGGGCCGTCAGACGAGCATGTGCGATAAAAAAGATGCCTCTTCAGGACCTCCAGTCCTTCTTGGGGAAGTTGAACTTCGCCTGCATTATCATGCCTAATGGGCGTTTTTTTTTTTGGAGATGCCTTGCACCTGTGACATCGGGGGTCAGAGTGTCGCACCATTTTGTGTGTTTATCGGCCGAGCTTAAGGAGGACCTCCAAGTCTGGGATGGGTTCTGGGAACACTACAACGGGCATAGTATCATGATGGAAGTGATCTCCAATGAGGATATAGGCATCTATATGGATGCACCTGTTGAGGCGGGTTTCGGTGCTTATTGCCAAGGAGATTGGTGTGTAGGGAAATGGCCCCGGGAATGGGCAGAAGTGGTTTGACCAGGAACCTAGCGCCGCTTGAGTTGTTTCCCATTGCGGCGGCTGTGGAAATCTTGGAGGCAAGCATTTGCGGGACAGGAGGGTTAGGTTCTATTGTGACAATTTGGGTGTGGTCCAAGCGATTAATAGCCTGTCAGCTACATTGCCTTCTGTGGTTTGTCTCCTTCAGCATCTGGTTTTAGGCTGTTGGGCCTCTAATGCTTGGGTGGTGGCTGAGCATGTCCTGGGGGTGCAGAATTCGATTGCTGACTCTCTCATTTGCAGTGGGACCATTTTTGAGCATTGGCTCCACAGGCGGGACGGTGTGCCCCGGGAGCGTGGGTTGTAAGAGGTGGACAGATTGCTCTGGGCATCAGTGACAGGTGCTGCCCATATGAGACCTTTGGCAGATCTGGGGGGCGTGGTTGCTCAGCTTGGGGGATGAGGTGTCAAGGGAAGATAGACAGGGGGTGTTATTGTCATTTCTGGGGCAGGTGTCTGAGGAGGGTTGGTTGGTGTCCCAGGTGAATTGTTTTATTGCAGCTCTGGCTTTTGGTTTAATTGCATGGAAGGCAGGATCTTACTAAGGAGTTTTTGATTTGGCAGACGTTGAGAGGTTTATGGGAAGGAAAGGACCAGAGTGACGTGCAAAGGCCAGTGTTGTTTGTGCTGTTGGAACATTTGGGGCTAGAAGTGTGGAAGGTTTGCACCTTGAGTTTTAAGGTATTGTTGTTCCGGTTGGCTTTTTCAACTTTGGTGCATTAAGTTGGCACTTTTTGGTGCATTAAGGGTGACATGTACTGTATAAAAAGAACATTTAGTTCAATACTGTCCTTTCTAAACTCCCCACATCTAAAGCCCAACAATCTTAAGACCCCACACATAAGCCAAAAAATGGACAGAAAAATGCACTCGCTCTTTTACTTATCTTTAAAACCTTTTTTCCAAATGCTGTCTGCAGTGTGCAAACCCCTCCTTCAGGAAAACAAAGGAAAATTAGGTGAGGGAAACTCAGAAGTCCCAACACTCCATCTTGATTACAGGTTAGTGTACTAATGTCATCTGTAGAAGTTGAAGCAAGACTGGGGCCGAGGCATCGCACACTTGGCAGAGACAGGGAGGCAAAGTACAATAGCTTTGGGGTGGGCCCCTAGAATCAACTCCTCTGGCTGGCCCTAGGCACACCAGTACAACACTGTACATAATGAAGGATGGTGTACAAACGATCACACCCCATACTGGTCAGATACCCTAGGGGGATTACATGCATAAGTTAAAAAAAAAAAATTTGAAAAATATAAAAATAATAAAATATTAAGTTCAAACCACCCCACCTTTGCCATTTTACAAATAAAGAATTAATAAACAATTGGTATTCCCACAAAAGTCCCATACAGTGAACACTATGGAAAAAAAAATTCCCAATGACAGAAATGCATTTTTTGGTTATTTTGCATCATCCAAAAATTGTAATAAACAGTTATCAAATACAGTAGATGCATGTCTCCCAAACTGGTACCAATAAAGACTATACTTCAGTTCGCAAAAATGAGCTCAGGTCCATAGATGGAAAAATTAAAAAACTATTGGTCACAAAAAATGGCACTGCAGCGCAAATAAAAAAAAAAATTTAAAGTACTAGAACATAACAAAAATTCTACAAATTTGAAATAATTGGAATTATACTGACCTGAAGAATACAGATAGCATGTCATTTATACTGAAAAGTGAATGACATAAATGCAACTCCACAACCCACCACAAAAAAAACTATGCAAGTGCGTTTTTTTTCATGTTACACCCCACATAGAATTTTTGTGGGGTTCCCCAAGACATTATATGGTATGGTCAATGGCACCATTAAAAGGACATCTTATCCTGCAAAAACAAAGCCTCATATCAGGGGCGCAGCTAGGAGCTCATGGGCCCAGGTGCAAGAAGTCAATTTGGGCCCCCCTTTCTCCCATTCAGAATGGAGAGGTTTTGGAGCATGTTTAGGAATTTGGACCTGGATCAGACATTGACAGCATATCCTACTGATGTCTGTAGTGAAAAAAAACCTTTATTTTTTTTAACAGTAAAAGTGGCAATAAAATAAGTTGTGTTATTGTGTCACCTTTCCATCACGGACATTTATATATTGGCGATATAAAATTTTAAATTCATACGGGGTGGGGCTAAAAGTTACGGATTGGGCTGTTAATATTTATTTTATTAATATTTAATTGTGTGTGTTTTTTTTTACTTTGTTTTATATATTATGACCCCATAAGGTCAGAAAAAGACCTCTAGGGGGCAATTTTACTGGGTCTGGTATATTAGCCCCAGTTACAGGGGAAATGCTTCCCCTGCACTGACTGCACAGCTGGTCTGGGTCCGATAAGACCAAGCAGCTCAGGTAGTCACTGAGTCCCAGCAGTCATGTGACCCCTAGCGTCGGGAGCAGTAAGCTGACACGGGCTTCCTGCCTGTCTGTGTATACTGCACTAATTGAGTGCAATATATATAGTGAGAAGCCAGGGATGGTAATAAACTATCCCTGCCTTCTCAATGGAGAGTCAGCTATGGCTTAGATGGTTTTCCCCCCTTGCCCCCGGCCTTGCAAAATTAGGCCCTGTTCCAGGGCCCTTATTTGTCCCCCCGGTTTTTGGGCCGTACCCCGGGGCCGGTTTTTGCGCTGCCAGTAATTCCCAGAAATCCCTCCCTCTATAGAAAAACAGTGGTTTCCGTTCCGGTCCTTCCCCCCCCTCGGGGGAATCCCCCTTCCCCTGGGGGGGAGAAAGTGACATGAACTTTTTTTTTTTTTTGGGCGGTAGCGCCTTTTGATAATGACAGTCTAGGGGGCCCGGGAATTTTGGCCGCCACCGCCGCGCTCCGGCCCCCGCCCCCTTTATTCCCCCGGGATTTCCCGAGCCCAATGGGCCCTCACAATATAAGGTGAATAACCCGTGTGAACCCCGGCCCTTTTTAGTGTACGGCAGCGCCCCTCTGCACAGATGAATCCAGAACATCTGTGGAGATAAAGGGACACCCTTCTGGCGTTTTTTAAAAGGGGGCAGGAAGTGGGTTTTAATAAAAGAAAAAGAAACCTCCCAAAAAAAAATGTGCCCCCATACCTCAAGTATGAGGCTTGGAGAGGCAGAAGGTCCAAGGGTGGGCTCACACATTTTTCCCGGGCATTTTATTCCTAGGTTCCAAGAATAAAAAGAACCCCAAATACATTTAACCCCTCCCTTTTAGCGGCTTTTTAGGGGTAAATGGAGAAATTTTAAGCCTGAGCGGGGGGTTTTTTATTTTTTTCCCTTGTTTGCTGGGGGAATATGTTTTTTTTAAAGGGGAAACCCCAATGGGGCCCCAAGTAAAAACTAGGGAAATTGTGTCCCACAAATAAAAGTATATACCAGCAAACAATGCAAATGTAGCCCATGTCGGTTGTGTTTCCTTTTCCCCCCTTTTGGCCCCCCATGTATGCAAAAAGGGGCAGTGTGAAACCCACCCTTATTTCCCCAGATATGAGGCATAGGTAATATCTAGTCCCTCATCCCCCCTGAAAAGAAACCCCCCCAAAGTGTACTTTTTAAGGTACTATAGTTGGGGGTCGTATATCCATAGATAGATATATAAATAAAATTTTTTTTTAATATATAATTTTAAAATATTTTAATATACAAAATTAAAATTATATATATTTTCTTTTTTTACATTTTTTATAAAATTTTTTTTATTATAGTTTTTTAATACTATCTATGGGGGTAAAGGAATGTGGGTGGAGTCAGTCCCCAAATTTTTGTTGGGAATAGAGTCTTTTTTTTAAAATGCCAATTTTCCGACTTACAAAATACTTTCATAAATTGGTTTACAATTGGGTAAATTTTGCAGTGTCAAGAGCAAGAGGTTTTTGGGTTTTCTTCCCGGTTGCTACTTCCTTACATATCTTTCAACCCTCTTTCAAAATTTTAGGAGTTTTTTTTTTAAAAAGTATTTGGATGACAGGGGAACCCGGGCCCAAAAACCAAGGGGGGGAAAAGTTTTCCATTTCCATAGCAACAGGAAAAAAACCCCGGAATTTTTAAAATTTTAAAATTTTAAAAAAAAAAATTTTAAAATTTAAAAGGGTTTTTAAAAACAAAAATTTTTTTTTTTGGAGGGGTTTTTGGGGCCGTTTTTGGTTTTTTTTCCCTTTTTTGGGGAACCGGTTTTTTTAAAAAGGGGGGTTTTTTTGGGGTTTTTTAAAAAATTTTTAAAAAGGGGTTTTTTAAATTTTTAAAAAAATTTTTTTTCCCCTTTTTTGGGGTTTTTTTTTAAAATTTTTTTTTTTTTTAAAAATTTTTTATAATTTTAAAAAAAAATTTTTTTTTTTTTTTTAAAAATTTTTTTTTTTTTTTAAAAAAAACCAAAAATTTTTTTTTTTAAAAAAATTTTCCAAAAAACCCCCCCGGGGTTTTTTTTATTTTTTTTTAATTTGGGGTTTTTTTTTTTTTGAAATTTTTTTTTTTTTAACCCCTTTTTTCCCTTTTTTTTTTTTTAAAAAATTTTTTTTGGGGGGAAACCCGGGCCCCCCGGGGGGGGGGGGAAAGGGGGGAAAATTTTTTGGGGTTTTTTTGGTTTTAAAAAGGGAAAATTTTAAAAAAAAGGGGGGGGAGGGGGGCCCCCCCCTTTTTTTTGGCCCCCCGGGGGTTTTAAAATTTTTGGGGAGGGGGGGGGGAAAAAAAAGGGGAAAAGGGGGGGGTTTTTGGGGGGGGGGGCAAAAAAGGGGGGGGGTTTTTCCCCCCCCCTTTCCCTAAACCCCAAAAAAAAAACCCCCCTTTGGTTTAAACGGGGGAAAAAAAAAAATTTTTTTAAAATTTTTTAAAACCGGAAAAAAAATTCCCCCCCGGGGGGGTTTTTTTCAAAAAAAAAAAGGGGGGGTCCAAAGGGGGTTTTTGGGCCCCCTTTTTTTTTAAAAAAGGGCCCCCGGGGGGGGGGGGATTTAAAAAAAAAAAAAAACCAAAAAAAAAAAAATTTTTTTTTTGGGGGGGTTTTTTCCCCCCCCGGGGGGGGGGGGCCCCCCCGGGGGGGCCCCCCCCGGGGCCCCCGGGGGGGGGGGTTTTTTTGGGGGGGGGCCTTTTGGGGGGGGGGGGGTTAAAATAACCCCCCCCCCGGGGGGGGGGTTTTTTTTGGGGGGGTTTGGGGGGGGGTTTTGGGGAAAATTCCTCGGGGGCCCCCCGGGGGGGTTTTCCCCCGGGGGGCCTTCCCCCCTTTTTTTTTTCCCTTTTTTTTTTTGGGGGGTTTAATTTTGGGAAAAAATTTTTTGAAAAAGGAGAAAAACCCCCCCCGGGGGGGGGGGGAAAAAGGGGGGGTTTTTTTCCCCCCAAAGGGGGGGAAAAAAAAAGGCCTTTGGGGGGGGGGAAAAAAAAAAAAAAAAAGGGGTTTTTTAAAAAACCCGGAAAAAAGGAACCCCCCGGGGGAAAAAAATTTTTTTTTGGGGGGAAAAAAGGGGGGGGGGGTTTTTTTCCCCCCGGGGGGAAAAAAAGGGAAGGGGAAATTTTCCGGCCGGGGTTTTTCCCCTTTTTTTTTTCCCCCGGGGGAAAAAACCCCCCCCCCGGGGGAAAACCCCAAAAAAGGGGGGGGGGAAGGGGGGCCCGGGGGGGGGGGTTTTTTTAAAAATAAAAAAAAGGGGGGGGGGGTTTGGGGGAAAAAAGGGGGGGGGAAAAAAAAAAATTTTTCCCCCCAAAAAAAAATTTTTGGAAAATTTTTTTAAAAGGGCCCCCCCCCAAAATTTTTTTTTTAATTAATTTTTAAAAAAAGGGGGGGGTTTTTAAAAAAAAAAAACCCCAAAAAAAAAGGGCCCCCGGGTTTTTTTTAAAAAAAAAATTTTTTGAAAACCAAAAAAATTTTTTAAAAAATTTTTTAAAAAAAAAAAAAGGGGGGGAAAAAAAAAAAAATTTTGGGGGAAAGGGCCCAAAAAGGGGGCCCCCGGGGGGTTTTGGGGGGTTTTGGGGTCCAAAAAAAAATTTTTTTTTTGGGGGTTTTAAATGGGGGGAAAAAAAAAAAAAAGGGGGGTTCATCCCATATCCAAAAGTCATGTTATTAGGCTGATTCCCAATCAAAAGGTCACTGGTTCAAGCAGCCATGAAGAATATTTCCCAAGAAAAGGGAAACAGCATCATCTAGCTCATTGATAGTGGTCTCTCGGCCAAGAAAATTGCTAAACTGCATGTGAGGCCATGACAGCTGGAAGAATATGAAATGAAGTTCCATCCATTCAAAAGCCAAGAGGTGGACGTCCAGGCAAAATATCAGAGTCAACAAGTTGGCGCATCACAAGGTCTATCAGTTCTAATGTGACACAATTCTAACACGGCAGTGGAGGTGGCTCATATGTTTTGTAATAGTGAGATCACAGACATTCATGCAAGCATCATGTGACACACACTACACAGGTCTGGAATGATGGCCCGAAAAAAGGTGAAGAAGCTGCAACTTCAATCTCATCATAAGAAGCGTTGGCTCGAGTTTACAAAAAAGTACGAAAAATGGAAGATTGGAAACGGGTGATTTGGAGCGATAAGAAGAAAGTCAATAGACCGGGCTCTGAAAGAAAACAGAAGGCAGGTTAAGAGCTAAATGCATTTTTCCCATCAAGAATAATTTCAATTTAATTTATCTGCCCCAGTCCCACAGAAATTCCCTATTTTATAAGACATTACATGTATTAATAGAGGGGGAGGGGTGTTTTACTAAATAAAAATTAATGCCCTGCACCATACATTTACAGCGCAGCATTGTTAGCGGATTGGAACTGAGACTGGCCCAATCCTGGCCATTTAACCATTTAGACACTGTGGTAAATGCAACCGTGGGATCTAAATGATAAGAGAAAGTAGTCACGTCCAAAGTGGTCTCTGATTGCCAACCCCCACAACGCAACCATGGGGTACCATTTGGATGCCAACGGTAGCCACCGCAGCCGCCATGTTTGTACTCATATTGCGATGTACTGTACTCTTATTTCAAAAACTCCATATATATTGTGTTGCCTGAATTGTATCAACCTGCAGGATACAGATAACAAATCATTTATATGGAAGAATAAATTACATCAAAATAAAACCCCTGCAAACATGGTGCAAGTAAGTTTTTGTCATATTTCACACCAATTAGAATTTTCCTGTATATTCTATGCTACAGTCAAGACTGTATTAGGGTATGTTCACACGGCTTATTTTGGGGCGTAATTGCGGGCGTATTTCGCCACGTATTGCGCTTAATACGTGGTGAAATGCGCCCCGCAATTACGATAATCCATAGCTCTTATAGAGAACTATGGATTACGCCTCGTAACTTGTACGCGCGGGGAGATAAGTGACATGTCAATTATTTGCGGCGATTATGCACCGCGTGTAATACATGTCAATGATCAGCGTGACTCCCAAATCACCCGGCGTATTGCAGCGCGTTCTGTTTGGGATATTCCCTTCGTCTAGGGAAAAAAGGGTTCAATCTTCAAATCTGTGGAATAGCCCGCAAATGGATGTATGCATACATCCTGTCGATCGTGCGGACTTACAGGCGAGCCCCGCACAATCGCGACATGGGACACACGATAAATCACCTTTGGCCTCGTGCCGCATCACCCGCGGCTTGTCATGGTTGCGACATCGAAGCTGCAGGCAGGAGGAGTGAGTGCCTTCTGCCTGCGATCCGGCGCAGCAAGCGGCAGTGATGCCACTTGCTGGTCCCTTGCCCGACTCCCCGGATGCTTTCTGAATGTATCCGGGTAGTCTGGTGACGTCACCATGCCCACAATGCATTGTGGGCATGGTGATTGTCAGTTACCTTGGCGACCAGTACACAGCAGCAACGCTGTGTACAGGTCTACCATTGTAACAGCAATCTGACGATTGCTGCTACAAATCCCCTCTGGGGAAAAGTGAAAAAATGTGAAAGAACAAAAAAAAAAAAGTAAATCACAAACACAAAAATAAAATAAAAAACACGTACACCGCCCTTTTCCCCTTTACAAACGCCAATCACCCCAAAAAAGATAAAAAAATAAATAAAGTACCCATATTTGGTATGCGTAACGACCCACCCTATAAATCTGTCACGTTAAATAACTCGTACAGTGAACGCCCTAAAAAGCCTACAGCACATAAAATGGAATAAAAAGCGATCAAAAACTCATATAAATGCCGAAGTTGTACCAATTGAAACGTCAGTTCATCCTGAAAAAAAACGTCATTACACGTCTCTGTATACAGAAAAATAAAAAAGTTATGGCTCTCAAGAGATAGCGATGCATAAATATTGTTTTACACAATAAAACACTTTTTTTAAAGTGCTTTAAAATAAAAAAAAACTATGTAAATTGAGTATCACCGTAATCGTATTGACCCAGAGAGTAAAGCTAACTGGTCATGGATACTGCACAGTGAGCACTGTTAAAAATAAAAATAGAAAAAACACTTCTAGGATTGCAGTATTTTCTTCACCCTGCCTTCCAAAAAACGGATTTAAAACTGATCAAAAAGTCTTGTCCCCCAAAAATGATACCGATAAAAACATTAACTCATCCCGCAAAAAACAAGCCCCTACACTGATCCGAACAAAGAAAAATGAAAAACTTTATGGCTCTCAGACTATGGCTATTCAAAAATTTGTTTTCCTACTTGAATAACAGTGTTTTTATTGTGTAAAAGCATTTATACCACACAGTGACTGCTGTAAAAAATAAAAATAAAAACACCACCAGTAATGCTGTATTTTGTTCAAAATGCCTCACAAAAACCTTAATAAGAAGTGATCAAAGCGTCATATGCACCCCATAATGATACCAATAAAAACGTCAACTCATCCCGCAAAAAACAAGCCCATAATCAGCTCCATATACAGAAAACTTAAAAAGTTATGCCTATCAGAATAGAACAACATAAAAACACAATTTTTTTATAGGCATATTTCTATTGTGTAAAAGTAATAAAACATACAAAAACTATACAAAATTTATATCATTGCAATTGTACCGACCCCATAGTAAAGTTATCATGTCATTTACACTGCACGGCGAACGCTGTAATATTGAAGCCCAAAAACCAATGGTGGAACTAGGTTTTACCCCCCATTTTCATGGCCTAATGCTAAAAAATACTATGGTACACTTGTGCGCCCAAAATGCAGAGTACACCACTAGATGAGATCCCTGAGGGGTGTTGAGTCCAAAATGGGGTGATTTCTGGAAGGTTTCACCTGTTCTGGTACTTTGGGGGCTTTGCAAATGTGACATGACCCCACCAAAATCTGCGTTCCACAAGCCAAATAAGACCCCCACCCTTATACGCCCTGACATGTGCCCAAACAGCAGTTTACAGCCACATATAGGGTAATACCGAACTTGGAAGAAATTGCGTAACAAAATTTTGGGTGTTTGTTGACCAGGATTCCTTGTAAAAATTAAACATTTTCAGCTAAAATTGCAGATTGTTAAAAAAATGTTTTTCATTTTCACAGCCTAACGCTAAAAAAATTTGTGAAACACCTGTGGGGTCGATATACTCCCTGCACCCCTGGATATATTCCTTAATGGTGTAGTTCCCAATATGGGGTCTTTTAGAGGTGTTTATAAAGTTTTTCACCTTAGGGTGTCTTCAAAGCTGAAATGACGCCTAAATAAAATCGTAATGAAAATTAGACCCCAGAGTCCGGTAGGTGCTCCTCCTATTCTGGGGTTTGTGGTTGAGCCAAATAGCGCTCTAGGGCCACATATGGGATATCTCTGAACACAGCAGAATCTGGGGAATCAATATTAAGTTGCATTTCCCTGATCACATTTACCGTATTCTTGTGAATAATGGATAAAAATTTAAAATCTGCAAAAAAAGTGACATTTTGAAGTCTTACCTCCACTTTGCTTTGATTCCTGTGAAACACCTAATGGGTTAATAAACTTCCTAAATGCTGTTTTGAATACTTTAAGGGGTGTAGTTTCTTAGATGAAGTCCTTTATGGGGGTACCTAACATACAGGCCAATCAAAGTCACGTTAGAACTGGACTGGTCCCTAAAAAATGTATATTGCAAATTTTCTCAAAAATTTGAAAATTACTACTAAATTTCTAAGCCCCCTAATATCGTTAAAAACAAAATATATTTAAAAAAATTATGCCAACCTACAGCAGACATACGGGAGATGCGAGTTATAAACTATTTTGAGTGGAATAACTGTCTTACATGCAGAAATTTTTGAAGTTTGAAATTTGTACATTTTTCAAATGTTTCACGATACTTTGATATTTTTCACAAATAAAAAAGCATTTTTTGGACCAAAATTTCTTACTATCTTAAAGCACAATGTATCACAAGAAAACAATCTCTGAATCACATGGATTGGTTAAAGTGTCAAGAAGTTATTCCCACATAAAGTGACACATGCCAGATTTCAAAAATGGGGCTCTGTCAGAGAGGCCAAAACTGGCTCCAGCGGTGAGGGGTTAAAAGTGGCAAATACAAAACATAACTAATGAATAGCAAAAACGCGAAGATACACTAAAAAATTACAGCAGAGGTGCCTAGGTGAGAACACCAAACATAATACATAAGATACAAAAATGAATAGTGAAAGCATCATAAGATATACAAAGTTCACCAATCCCTCAAAGCAAATGCACATAAATTAAAAACAAAGTAAATAGCGCAGGCACCATAAAATACCCCACACAAGGACAAGATACAAGAACTAGAGCAATAAAGTATAAACCGAGGGATAGAAAATCTCTCAAACACAGCAAGAAAATAATATATTGTACCAAGTGCACAGTGCACAAAAAGTATGACCAAATCATGATATATTAAAAGAATAAGTAATTGACCATACAATGTTTGATGTCATAAAATAATATAAAATATAAAAAAAATTATATAAAATAATGAAAAATAACAAATAGTAAAAATATCTCACAAGAGACAAAAGTTATATTAAGGTAATACAAAGAACAGTTGTTACAAAGCGTGAAAAAATAAATAAATAAAAATATATAACAACAAAAATCCTGAAGTGCATTATTATTATTATTAGGACATTAAAGTAGGATAATAAACATCATTCAAACAATGATTCACAGAAATAATAACCCTACTGAAGGTCAATGCAAAAATACAATGTTGAAAAACAGTTCACATAAATAATTTTTCTACAGAGCTCTCCATTTAGAATAAGGAGATAGCCAATAAACTTCTGATTTGTTATTTGCATTGTGGATTTAATATAGAGGATCAAAATAGGAAGATGATCATTTCCCGGTCATCCAAAAAAGTGGGGAAATGCCTCAATAAGACTATCCAATATGACCAACGCAGCTGTCTATCCCAAAGTGACAGAGAAAAGACGACATTTGATGGAACAGATACATCCAGGTAGAGCATTTTGAGAACCATAACCGAATCTTCCAAAAATGGAGGGCTTATTCCACTTTCGAATTTTACTGATGTCGCTTACCCATCTAGAGATGAAAACTGAAAAAACAAACTGTTATTGCTGTCAATCCATCCAGGTAGCATGTTAGCACAAATCACCAAACTGTAAAAAAAATAAATTCAAAAATTGTTATGAGAAAGAAAACTGAAAAAAAAATGTGAAAATGGAGGAGACAGATGAAAGTGTAAATGACTGAAAAAGTGTACATGAATGAAAATGAAAGTGTGAGAGGACCTAGAGAACCTAGGAAATATAAAGTGAAGAAAAAAGGGAGAAAGAAAAGAAATCCAACCCTAAATTCAAAAGTGGAGATAAAAAAACTTAAAAGTTAGTTGCTTACATGCTTACAAGAACTGATGTAAAATCCCCACCACGGATGCCCATAGCAATTTTTTTTCAGCCTAGACATCTTAAAATCAGTAAGCTTACCTTTATGTATAAGAAGAAAATGTTCTGCCACTTGGGTAAGATGTTTAAAATCCGTTCAGCCAAAGAAATATTTGTCAAATATTCTTGTATGCGTTTGAGTAGTAGTCTGGCCCACATAAATCATGGAGCAGGAAAAAGAAATACTATAAATTACATTTTGAGGCTTATAATTGATATAACTGCAAAGTGTGAATTTCTCATTGTTAGATTAACAAACTCCAAGGTGGGTTGCATAAAACAACAAATGATAACTACCTCTAATGCCAGATCGATGTCCAATCAAAGAGGTAGACATACAGTTGTGCTCAAAAGATTACATACCCTGGCAGAACTTTTGCTTTTTTGGCTTTTTTCAGTGAATATGAATGATAAAACAAATACTTTTTTCCACTCATGGTTACTGTTTGGGTGAAGCCTTTTATTGTCAAACTACTGTGTTTTCTCTTTTAAATCATAATGACAACCAAAAACATCCAAAAGACCCTGATCAAAAGTTTACATACCCCAGTTCTTAGTACCGTGTATTGGCCCCTCTAACATCAATGACAGCTTGAAGTCTTTTGTGGTAGTTGTGGATGAGGCTCTTTATTTTCTCAGATGGTAAAGTTGCCCATTCTTTTTTTTTTTTTTTTAAACTCCTTTTTATTTCCATATTGCACAGAAAAAAGGTACATTACAGCAGATCTATTAATCATATAACAAGTTTGAAATTAACATGCAAGTATCATTTTGTAGACATTAGCCATAAACGTTCAAATATTAGGAGAGCTATTCAACTATGTATACGTTGTAAGATAAGAGGACAATACTGGACTAGAGATGTTACTATGCAGGCTATGAAATTGTCCATTGTTATGTATAAAATCCACTCTTCATCTCCCTGCTTATGTTGCCGACTGCAAATATGGTTATTTTCTTTATTTATTTATTTATTTTTTAAAACCTGGCAACTCGTACAGCCCAAAGCCGATTAATGTAGTGGGTTTTACAGCTACAATCTGGAGCATGCCATATGAGAAACCAGATAGAAAATGTACAACATAACCAGTACACTTACAAAACAGAAGTTGCCCATTCTTCTTGGCAAAAAGCCTCCAGTTCTTGTAAATTCCTGGGCTGTCTTGCATGAACTGCGTGCTTGAGATCTCCCCAGAGTTCCTCAATGATATTGAGGTCAGGAGACTGAGATGGCTACTCCAGAACCTTCACTTTGTTCTGCTGTAGCCAATGACAGGTTGACTTGGTCTTGTGTTTTGGATCGTTGTCATGTTGGAACGTCCAAGTACGTCCCATGCGCAGTTTCCGGGCTGATAAGTGCAAATTTGCCTCCAGTATTTGCTGATAACATGCTGCATTCATCTTTCCTTCAACTTTAACCAAGTTTCCTGTGTCTTTGTAGATCACATATCCCCAAAACATCAATGATCCACCTCCGTGCTTTACATTAGGAATGGTTTTCCTTTAATCAAATGTAACGTTTATGGTTGTGGCCAAAAAAGTTTGATTTTGGTCTCATCACTCCAAATGACCTTGTTCCAGAAGTTTTGAGGCTTGTCTCTGTGCTGTTTGGTGTATTTTAGGTGAGATACAGCCCTAAAATACAGCCCATTTTTCTTCAAGTACTTCCTTATTATGCATCTTGAAACAGACATACCGCTAGTTTTCAGAGAGTCCTGTATTTCAGCTGATGTTGTTTGTGGGTTTTTCTTTGCATCCCAAACAATTTTTCTCGCCAAAATTTTTGTTGGTCTACCTGACCGTGGTTTGGTTTTTTCAGAGCCCCTGATTTTCCATTTATTAATCACAGTTTGAACACTGATGACTGACATTATCAATTCTTTAGATATATTTTTGTATCCCTTTTCTATTTTATACAGTTCAACTACCTTTTCCCATAGATACGTTGACAATTCTTTTGCTTTCCCATGATTCACAATCCAGAAACATCATTGCCTGTTATGAAAGATGCAAGAGTCTGTCTGGATCCCAAAAACTCACTCAGCTTTTATGCACACACACTGATTACAAATTCAATGAGTTCATTTTTATTTGTTTATTTTTTACACCCATATTATTGTTCATTTTATATACAGATCGGTACAACTTCTTGAGTCTTATCATTTTATTTCTGCCATGTACAGTTTGATTATAGATTGAATTAGAAAACCCATAAGACTGTCGCTCGCTCTCCCATTGGCCCAAATAATCGCGCCTCTTTTAACTTAGCCGATAACAAACAGAGCTCTCTCGGCATTACTTTTCCCCATAGAACTCTATGAGATAAGTAGCTCACCCGCTGATTTGCTAAGCAGGACGAGCCTCTCTTCCCCCCAACCAATCACAGTACTAGAATATTTCCCATAGACAGTAATAACTTTTAGAGTGCCCTTCTATCGCGCCCTTCTTGCTACACTCAAAATCGACGCATTACATATGATTGGTGGATTCATATCTGCCGCCTGGTCTCAACCAATCAGTTCATCCATATCCCTTCTATGAGAAATTATTATACATATACTTTACATTGCCCCGATCTCTACATAGACTACAATGGGACAAAGTAGCTTGCACTCTGATTGGCCGGGATAGCCAAGCCCCCGCTAGCTCAACCAATCAGCTCTTTTCTGCATTTTTTACTGTATTTTGAACTGTCCGCCTTTTCATTTGATTGGTCAATGCTACTCCATAGGTCATAATGGGTCACTGTCGCTCCTATTCTGATTGGTTGGTTTCTGCCGACCAATGAGAAGCGCTTACAGAATTTGAATTATTGTCTTTCCCGGCAATTTTCAATATTCCCAATTATTGATGTTGCGCCGGTGACGGCGGCAAACGCATTGTTAGTGATTTGATTGATGTATGTTTTTAGAAGGTTTTAGCTCTTTTTCAGATAATGTTTTACACCTAATAAAAACGATTTTTTGAATCATACTCCATGTCTCACGGAGCTGAGAGCTGAGATTTATTTCTTTTGCGATCTTATAGATTTTTCCTCTAATTTTAAATGATCAACTTTTTCAATACATTTAATCGTTTTTAGACAACTTTGATATTTATCTTTATTAATGAAATAACTTTATAGACAACTCGTTTTTATTATTGTACTGTTGTAACAGTCGACCTAGAGCACATTTTGCCCCATTACATTACGTTCTAGCTTCACTTCGCCTCCTCCGGCTCAGGTAGACCAATTCAACTAGGTCTGCCTGTCGGAGCTGTAATGTGCCTCACTTTGCTGACTGGCATTCATAAATGCATCGGAGTATTCGAATGTGGTGCGTCGCGCCCCAGAATGCTCACACCGCGCCCATTGCACGCCCCTTCATGTTAGGCGCATCCGAAAGTGCCGAAGGTTGCGTCTAACAACGCATTTCTGCGTCCGACAGTGGATTTGGACCGGTGAGGCGCAGGTTACGCCAGAAATCGGGCACAACTCCTGATCACACATGTCGCCCTATGATTTAAAAAGCGAAAATACAGTAGTTTGACAATAAATGGCTTCACCCAACCACTAACCATCAGAGGAAAAAAAAGTTTTTGTGTTATCATTCATATTCTAAGAAAAAAGGCCAAGAAAGCAAAAATTCTGCCGGGGTATGTAAACGTTTGTGCACAACTGTATATGGAAAATCATAAAAGATAGGACTCCATAGTGCAGAGACTTCTAGACATAGGAGAGAATAGGCAGAAAACTCAAACTGTCCACCTGCTAGAGATGTGCATATAACAGGCACAACAATAGCTTAAGCAGTTTTAATCCAGATCATCCTTGGGTCAGTCCTGCAATAAAGGCAGCCACTACAGTGACATCAAAAGGACAGAGAAAAAAAAAGGAAAATTTGGGCGCTGCTGGATGGAGGATAGAGGCTTGCATCCAGTTTAATAGAATTTATTGTAGGCTATGTGTTTCAGTACTGAACAGGCATCTTCCTCTGGGCAAAATAGAGATATATTCAACATATCAAACATATATACACAAAAAAGAAGGGAAACTTGCTAAAAAGGGTTTTCAAGTCATACGGGTCAATAAAGGTTACTGATAAGATCAAACTATAAAAGAATAGTACAAAACAATGGTAAACATAATTCTAAAATTGAAGATAAGCAAAAGAGAAACAAATATATAAGAGAAACAAATCAAAGAGGTAGGTTTGAAGAAATTACTTCTAGTAAAAAAAATCAACAAGATTAGGAGCACGCTTGGCAGTCAACAGGGAAGTCAGCAAAATAACAGTTTGGAGTTGCCGGTCTGATAATGAGATATCCCAACGTTTGGTAAGATTTCATAGATTTTTCTCCACTGAAAGACATAATAAAAAATTGAATCAAATCCTGATGGCGAGATCTTGGTTGCAACAATGCATCTTTAGAGCAATTCTTAGCCCTAAAATAAGACTGTGAAAAACTACAATGAGGGTATTTATGATCCTTAAAATGTTTAGTCAAATCTCTAGCATGTTGATCAAAGGAAGGACATTGTAGAGCTTAAACAGGTTAAAAGGCGGGCAATTAAAGTAATGAAAGGACTGGGTGGATTATAATACCCAGAAAGATTAGCAAGATTAGGGTTATGTACCTTAGAGAAAAGACAGCTTTGGGGTGACATAATAAATAAGTATAACTATATCAAAGGTCAATAAAGAGCTCTCTCACCGTGTTTCCCTTTTTATCTTTGAGAAATGACCCATTTTTTCTGTAAACCCTTTGAAAAGTAGTGAAGGAAGTATTATAAAGGGAGACGAGGAGAAAGCAAACCTATCAAACAATTTGGTACTGTGCCACATAAAAGGTTGGTAAGTAAAATGAGAATGCTTGGACTGGGGGAAAATTTTTCAAGTGGGTAAGTAACTGGCTCAGTAATAGAAAACAAAGGGTGGTGATTAATGGTACATACTCAGACGGGATCCCTGTTACTAGTGGGGCACCACGGGGGCCAGAATTGGGCCCTATTCTTGTTAATATATTCATTAACGATCCTCCACATGGATTACACAGTAGGATATCAATCTTTGTAGATGATACTAAGTTTTGTAAAGTAATCAACACAATAGAGAACAATATTTTATTACAAAGGGATCTGGATACGTTGGAGGTCTGGGCAGAGAAGTGGCAGATGAGGTTTAATACAGATAAATGCAAGGTTATGCACATGGGAAGGAAAAATCCATTCCATGACTACTTGTTAAATGGGAAAACGCTGGGAAAAAGTGACATGAAAAAGGCCTTGGGCATTCTAGTGGACAGTAAAGTTAATTGTATCAGCCATTGTCAGACAGCAGCTGCCAAGGCAAACAGGATCATGGGGTGTATTAAAGGGGGCATAGATGCACACGATGAAGACATCATTCTACCATTATACCAGTCACTGGTTAGACCACACATGGAAGGGATTATTTAATGCAAGAGCAGTGAGGCTGTAGAACTCTTTGCCAGAGGAACTTGCCATGGGGAATTCACTAACAGAGTTCAAAAAGGGTCTGGATGCATTTCTAGAGCATAACAATATAACAAATTATAGTGACTAGGATTCTGGAGAGGGGTGACTGACCCAGGGATTTATTCTGATTGCCAGATTGTAGTCAGGAAGGAATTTATTCCTAAAATGAGGACAATTGACTTCTACCTCATGGGGTTTTTGCCTTCCTCTGGTTCAACACTGTAGCACAAAAGGCTGAACTGGATGGATGTCTGTCTTTTTTTGGCCTTACAAACTATGCAAGTATGTAAAGTCATCTGATTGTGCGAAATTATGTTTAGGTTGCTGTTCTGTTAAATTTCTCATGTATAGATACTGATAGTCTAGTTGGTGGAGGTGTTGCAAATGTTTTCTTCCTATTTTAGCTGAACCCTTGAAGATTTCTCCATCTTCTAATTTTTCTCGCTACAAAGAACATATCTGTAATGATGTGGACAATAAAAAATGCACTTGGTTTGTATTGCCTAAATCATTTAGTATAGTAGATATTAGCTAATCTGTGTGTTCTTCACCTAAAACTGCAGCCTGGAGTTGAGCCACTCCCTCATTTCTATGATTTGCTGCCTGATATTTAGTTCAACCCCTGGATGGGACATGCCCCCTGTGCTGGACACCCTCCCTGTGCTGTAATTGGATGTCCTGTGCTCTCTGTGGTTACTTCCCCCTGAGTTCTGTGAAACTGAAAGTGAATCTGGGACAGCTCTGATGTGAAGCATCTGGGCAATGCTAGATTCCCTCTTCCCACCCATATAACACCAATATAATACACTCTGCTCCCCCCACCCATATAACACACATATAATACACTCTGCGCCCCCCCACCCATATAACACACATATAATACACTCTGCTCCCCCCATCCTTCTAACATACATATAATATACTCTGCGCCCCCCACCCATATAACACACATAGATTACACTCTGCTCCCCCCATCCATATAACACACATAGAATACACTCTGCTAGACACAATTACAAGATGTCACTATGTAATACTCGGTGGCTGAATGTATAACTGTTTACACCAATACAGGTGTTCTGGTTACAAGAATTACTTGTGGAGCCTTCGAGGGAGGTGTCAGCTGTCCCTCCCACTGCTCACACAGAATGATGATGATGACACAGGAGGTAAAAGGGTGAGGATGTGTTGATGTCAAAACTCTTCATTGAGGGAAGACACACCTACTGAGAGGAGAGACCCTCCCCTGGATTTGAAGCTGTAAAGAGATAAAGCTGAAGATGCCTGTGAAAGCCTATACTGAGAAAACCCCTTTAGCCCTCTCCATAAACAATAAAAAGTTAAAACTTAGCCTTTATTAAAAGTAATATATAAAATTTCTTACCCTTACAATAACCATACTAAGATGAGTTACTAAAGTAGAGAACCTATCCTGAAAATCACTACCCAACAACTCTATCTTATCCCTACAGAACGCTTTTCTGTCTCTTAGTCAAAAGTGTTACAAAATGAACAAGAGAGATATCAAGACAGAAACCGTGATAACTATCAAATAGTAAAATAAAACAGCTCAGTAATTGATACACTATAATGTGAAGGAAAGCAATTTGCTAATAAAGTCAGTGCAAGCAATAGCCATTATATCCTGTGATGACTGACTGTCAAATAGGGTTTGCAGAGCTGTACTAGCAACAGGATTACCCAATTATAGAGAAACTTGATGAGATGGGGCGGGATCGTGATGGAGATTTAAACCGTAATGAGTGTCATTCAGTGCGGGATCCAGGATCCAAATATACTCTACCATGAGTGTCATTTTTGCCGACCAACATCACAGATTTTTTTCTGTCCCCTGAAAAACACTGATACTTACCTCAGGGGGAACACGTCAGGACTGTGATTTAGCAGTTGATTGACTGCTTATCAATGGCTATATGAGGATATTTATTATGATACTCTTGTCTGATAAGGTTTAAAGTGTGCATCTAGGGTTAGTTTTTTGTGGGGCCATCCCTGTCGGGGCAATAAATCCGCTGTCCGCAGGAATGCAGCATAGAGTATTTGGTAGGGAAAGTGCATTTGTTATCATTTTCCTGCTTTAGGGGTTCAGCTCATGGAAAATCAACTAACCGTGATTCATTGCCCTTTACGGCCCTATTTGTAATATTTTACCTGTAGATATTAGTGTAAGTGACTTAGTGTAAGAAATTCTCTGAATCATATACATATATATATATATATATTCATATAAATATCATAAACAAATACGTATCTATATAGACATATATATACACATTCATTCCACCCTCTTACTGTGTTAGATTCAAAAGTTTAGGTGCAATAAATGAGAGAGACAAAAGTGAGTGTATAAAAAAAGTGTATATTGTATAGCATATGAGATCGATTTTATGGTTATTATTAAATGTGATGGATATGACGATGCACAGGAACAGAAAGAAAGAAACAGTCACCAATGACTTAGTAACTGCTAAAGCCTCACGCCACAAGTCTGTGCTTCTCCTCTTAGACCTGTCCTCTGCCTTTGACACTGTTAAACATTCCCACCTGCTACAAATCCTCTCATCCCTCGGCATCACGGACTTGGCCCTCTCCTGGATCTCCTCATACCTCTCTAATCAGACATTCAGTGTCTCTCACTCTTGCACCACCTCCTCCTCTAACCCTCTCTCTGTTGGTGTCTCCCAGGAGTCAGTCCTAGGCCCACTACTCTTCTCTATCTACACTCTTGGCCTGGGTCAGCTCATAGCTTCATACCGCTTTAAATAACACCTGTATGAATACGACATACAACTTTACATCTTCGGTCCTGATATTAACTATATTCTATCCCTGATCAAAGACTGTCTATCGTCCATTTCCACCTTCTTCTCCTCCAGCCTCCTAAAACTAAATGTGGAGAAAACCGAATTATAATAATAATAATTATCTTTATTTATATAGCGCCAACAAATTCTGCAGCACTTTACAATGTAGAGGGTATAAGTACAGACAAAAGATAGACATTACACAATGACAGCTACTTACAGATGAGGGCCCTGCTCGCAAGAGCTTACAATCTATGAGGGTGCCTGGGGGAGACAAAAGGTGAAAAGTGCCAAGTTTACAATGATCCAGCCTTGTTTCGTAAATATGGGGTGGTTTACATAAACATTAGGTGAACCTGCCCCCATGGCAGTACATCTATATACAGATAAGTGCCTGTGAGTGCCCTAGTGTAGGTAGTGACAGAAGTGTGTGATAGCAGGTGGGGGTTAGCAATTAGGGATCATGGTAGGCCTGCCTAAGAAGATGTATTTTCAGGGCACTCTTAAAACTATGAAGGCTAGGATTGTGCCTGATGGTACGTGGTAGGAAGTTCCAGAGAATGGGTGCAGCATGTGTGAAATCTTGAAGACGGGCATGGGAGGTTCGCATGATTGTGGTCTATAGTTTGATGTCCGCATCAGAGCGGGTAGGGTGGTAGACAGAGGGAGGAGATGTAGGGAGGAGATGTAGGGAGGTGCAGAACTGTGGAGAGCTTTATGGGTTAGTGTGATGAATTTATATTGTATCCTGTACCGAATGGACAGCCACAGCAGTGACTGACACAGGGTAGAGGCATCAGTATAGCGACTGGAAAAAAAGATGAGTCCGACTGCTGCATTCAGGACAGATTGAAGAAGGGAGAGTTTGCAGAGAGGAAGACCGATAAGCAGGGAGTTACAGTAGTCAAGACGAGAAAGAATAGGAGCAACGATAAGAGTCTGGGTTGTTTTTATAGTAAGAAAAGGACGGATTATGGAGATGTTCTTGAGGTGCAGATGACAGGAGTAGGCAAGGGATTGGATATATGGGGTGAAGGACAGATCAGAGTCTAGAATAACCCCAAGACAGCGAGCCTGCTGCCTAGGAGTTATGGTGGTGCCACACACTGAGAGAGAAATAGCAGATGGGGGTTGATTAGTAGATGGTGGAGAAACAAGAAGTTCAGTTTTAGTGAGGTTTAGTTTGAGATAGAGAGAGGACATGATGTCAGAGACAGCAGACAGTCACTGGTGTTTTGTAACAGGGCGGGACTGAGGTCTCGGGAAGAGGTGTATAATTGGGTATTATCAGCGTAGAGATGGAACTGGAAGCCAAATCTACTGATGGTTTGGCCAATGGGGGCTGTATAGAGTGAGAAGAGGAGAGGACCAAGAACCGATCCCTGAGGGACCCCAACAGCAAGAGGGAGAGAAGAAGAAGTAGAACCTGCAAATGAGACATGGAAGAAGCGGTTAGAGAGGTAGGAAGAGAACCAAGAGAGAGCGGTGTCCTGGAGGCCAATGGCACGGAGCATGCTGAGGAGAAGATGGTGATAAACAGTGTCAAATGATGCAGAGAGATCCAGAAGAACCAACAACTAGTATTTGCCCTGAGATATAGCAGTGTGGAGGTCATTAGTGACTTTAACTAGAGCAGTTTCTGTGGAGTGTAAAGTGCGGAAACTTGATTGTAAAGGATCGAGAAGAGAATTATCAGAGAGATAGCAGATTAAGCGAGAGTAGACCAAGCGTTCCAGGAGTTTAGATATGAAGGGCAGGTTAGTGACTGGTCGGTAGTTGGCAGCGCAGGATGGGTCCAAAGTGGGCTTTTTAGTAAAGGGGTTATATTAGCTTGTTTAAAGGCAGATGGAAAGATCCTAGTGGAGAGAGAGGTTGAAGATTGCAGTAAGGTGAGAGAGGACAGCTCGAGAAATAGACTGGACAGGTGGGAGGGAATGGGGTCACTAGAGCAGACAAGAGAAGCCTGGATACTTATTCTTCTGTTGTTGGGTCAAGAATCACCATCTGTCCAGCGTCCCACTCCATCCCTCCACCTGATCTCTCTATCACTGTCAATGGCTACACTCTCTCACCAGCTCCACAAGTCCGCTGCCTTGGGATAACCTTTGACTCCTCTCTGTCTTTCAAACCACACATCCAAACCCTCACATCTGCCTGCCGCCTCCACCTGAAAAATATCTCACGTATCCGCCCATTCCTCAACTTTGACACTACAAAAACATTAGTCCATGCCCTTGTCATCTCTCGTCTAGACTACTGTAACACCATTCTCTGTGGCCTCCCATCCAGCACTCTAGTTCCCCTTCAAACCATCCTCAACTCTGCTGCCCATCTTATCCACCTCTCTCCTCGCTACTCCTCAGCTTCTCCCCTCTACCAATCCCTTCACTGGCTACCCATTGCATAGCGAATTAATTTCAAGTTACTAACCCTGACCTACAAGGCTCTCCATAACCTCTCCTCTCCATACATCTCTGCTCTAATCTCCAGATACCTCCCCTCTCGCAATCTCCGCTCCTCACAGGACCTTCTTCTCGGCTCTCCCCTTATCAGCCCCTCATACAACCATCTCCAAGATTTCTCTCATGCTTCCCCTATTCTCTGGAACGCATTACCTCAAAACATCAGACTCTCCCCAACTTTCACCAGTTACAAAAGCAACCTGAAAACCCATCTCTTCAGGATAGCTTATAACCTACAATAACCCCACCACCAGTACACCGCCCCACAAACATGTCTGCCCCACACCTTCTGTCTCTCCCCTCCTTCCTTGTAGATTGTAAGCCTTTGTGGGCAGGGTCCTCTCTCCCCTCTGTAAAAGTTGCTAATCATGTATCGTCACCATTGTATTTGTTCTACATTTGTTATGTATTTAACTCCCCTTGACTGTACTGGAATCAATGGCACTCTAAAATAAATAATAATAATATTACTTCAACACTACAACAACTAATAATAATGACAGTTACAAAATATATAATAAAATACAATGTTATATTACCATCCAAAGCCTTTACACCCTAAGGGCCACATGTATGAAATGGTTTTGGTCTAAAATTCACTTTTTTGCACATAGGTTTCTATGGGGAAAAAAAGTGAGTTTTAGACCAAAACCATTTCATACATGTGGCCCTAAGTTCATGTGCAGTTCTCTACATTTGCCTTTCTAAAGAGTACCACCAAATGTGGGCCCCTCCTCTAAGCAACAGCTTACCCAAGTGATGGCTTCCTCCCAAGAAAAGAGCCCTTCCAACAGCATGCTTGTGTCTTTTATACCCTATCTCCAAGACCATATCTGCCCCCATCTTCCATGAGTCCTGCAGACCCTTAGGGCCACATGTATGAAAACTGTCTAGGTCTAAAATTCACTTTGTTGCCCATAGCAACCAATCAGAGCACCCTCTCATTTTTCCAGAGCACTATATGAAATGAGAGGGGTCTCTGATTGGTTGCTATGGGCAACAAAGTGAGTTTTAGACTTAAACAGTTTTCATACATGTGGCCCTTAGTCTCCACCTTCATGCTGCATCTGGTTTTATCTCAAAGGCTGGACTTATCAGTCAGGCTTTACAATGTTATCCTGAGCCCTATTGTTTTACCTTAAATTAGCAACTGAATGACATCAGGTGCATTCCAAGAAACCAGTCCAAACTGACTCACTGTCCATGTGTGACTCATACAAGAGCCTCCATCTTTGATTATACAATTGAAATACCTTTATATACACTACCGTTCAAAAGTTTGGGGTCACGCAGACAGTTTTGTGTTTTCCCTGAACACTCATACTTTTATTTATCAAATGACTTGCAAAATGAATAGAAATATAGTCCAGACATTGACAAGGTTAGAAATAATGATTTTTATTAGAAAAAATAATTTTCTACTTCAAACTTTGCTTTCGTCAGAGAATGCTCCCTCTGCAGCAATTCCAGCATTGCAGAACCTTGGCATTCTAGCTGTTAATTTGCTGAGGTTCTCTGGAGAAATTTCACCTCATGCTTCCAGAAGCCCCTCCCACAAGTTGGATTGGCTTGACGGGCAATTTTTGCTTCCCATACGGTCAAGCTGCTCCCAAAACAGCTCAATGGGGTTGAGATCTGGTGACTGCTCTGGCCACTCCATTACACATAGAATACCAGCTGCCTGCTTCTTCCCTAAATAGTTCTTGCATAATTTGGAGGTGTGCTTTGGGTCATTGTCCTGTTTCAGGATGAAATTGGCTCCAATCAAGCGCTGTCCATAGGGTATGGCATGGCGTTGCAAAACGGAGTGATAGCCTTCCTTATTCAAAATCCTTTTTATCTTGTACAAATCTTCCACTTTACCAGCACCAAAGCAACCCCAGACCATCACATTACCTCCACCATGCTTGACAGATGGCGTCAGGCACTCTTCCAGCATCTTTTCAGTTGTTCTGCATCTCACAAATGTTCTTCTGTGTGATCCAAACATCTCAAACTTCAATTTGTCTGTCCATAACACTTTTTTCCAATCTTCCTCTGTCCAATGTCTGTGTTCTTTAGCCCATCTTAATCTTTTCCTTTTATTAGCCAGTCTCAGATATGGCTTTTTCTTTGCCAATCTACCCTGAAGACCATCATCCTGGAGTCGCCTCTTCACTGTAGACATCGACACTGGCTTTTTGGAGTACTATTTAATTAAGCTACCAGTTGAGGACCTGTGAGGCATCGATTTCTCAAACTAGAGACTCTAATTTACTTGCCTTGTTGCTTAGTTGTGCAGCGGGTCCTCCCACTTCTCTTTCTACTCTGGTTAGAGCCTGTTTGTGCTCTCCTCTGAAGAGAGTAGTACAAACCGTTGTAGGAAATCTTCAGCTTCTTGGCGATTTCTCGCATAGAATAGCCTTCATCTCTCAGCACAAGAATAGACTGTCGAGTTTCACATGAAAGTTCTCCTTTTCTGCCAGTAAGTGGCAGTAAACTGTCTGTGGCTAGTTATGAGGTGAGCGCATGGTATGAGCCCATGGCTGAGCTGTTTTTGGAAAATTTAGTCTCTGCCCCTGATGATGCAGCGGGGTTGTTGCCCGTAACAACAGGTACCAAGGAGAAAAAGGGAAATGTGGAATGTATGGATGACTCTGATGCTGTCCAGCAAAAATCAGGATATATGTCTCTGGGCTTATGGAACAGGTGGGGGAAAAGGGATTTCCCAGAGAAAAGTGGCGTGCTTCCTCAGAGAAACCAAGCGCAATATAAGCTGTGTGAGTCAGATTCCCTCTTTTGGAGTTTTGATCCTGGAGGAAGGTTGTGCAAGGTGAAAAAGACCTACGGCCTTTATCAGGGGGGAGGGATATGTGGCAGAGGGACTACAGGTAGTTGCCTGTTTCTGCCACTAGGTAGAGTTATACCCGAGTTCTATATGCAGCATGCCACCAAGGATACTTGGTCTTGGTGGAATAAGAGCCAGCCGCATGTATTGTCATCCTCACTAAGTGGTTGGCAATGGGGTAGTATTAGTGTGGCTTTTCAGCCGTTCCTGGGTCGGCTCTTATTAGGAGTAGACAATGTGTCGGGTGGGCGTCTACTCCCCATGTTCCAGGCCAGGATTTGGATAGGTCTCGGGTCTCCTATAAAAGGCCTGTGCCCTTAGGTGTACAGGGGGGGGGTGGGTCGCGTCCTGGATGTGGAGCAGCGAAGAGCTGAGGAGAAGCACTTGCCCCCAGAGGCTTGAGGCCAGCAGGTGGCTGACCTCTGAAAGCCTTGACCAGTGGAGACTGGTAAAAACAACTATGTCTGACTGGACATTAGGTCCAGACCCGATGTAGATAGGGACGCGACATGTATATTGAGTGGCCAGACGGCCAGGGTTTTGTTTACCTGTTTTTTCTGTACAACGTGTGCTGTGCTAAAGAAATAAAGCTGGTTGAGGCCAGACTGAAAGAAACCTGGTGTCCAAGTGCCCTGTGTGAAAGTGCCAACCGTTCTACCAAAGGACGGTGGTCCAAGAGCGGAATATCCCCTGGGACGACCCATGTAGATATTGCATCAACAACCAGACGTTTGCAGCTAGAATAGTCATTTACCACATTAACAATGTATAGAGTGTATTCTGATTCATTTAATGTTAGCTTTATTGAAAAAACTGTACTTTTCTTTCAAAAATAAGGAAATTTCTAAGTGACCCCAAACTTTTGAACGGTAGTGTATATCATACCAAAATATGCCTCATTATAAGTATTTTATTGTTCAAAGTTCTGTATTTCTTACACTAGAGTAAACTAATTATTATCTATGGTGGATGTATATGTATAAATTTGTATTTTTTGTGTTTTGGATCTCCAGTTTGTTTTTGGAGACTGTTTTAATGAGAAAATAGTAAAAGTTATATTTTAAACAAGACCCCAATTATGTGGTAGCTACTGTGATAATGATTTTTGGGTCTACTGATAAACTTCATATAAGCTTCTTCTGTGATTTTTCTAGATTTGGTTGGAGCCACTTAACCATGTGTCTCTCTACTATATGATATGTTAGACTGTAACAAATGTGTGAGACAGACAGATATGTGAGACTGATGTGTGAGAGGGCAGACATGTAACTCACTCTGTATAGAGTTCTGCACAATACAGTTCTGTTTTGCACACTGTATTATGTGGTAAAATGTACGTATTTATGTCCGAGAAGCCTAAAAATTAACAGATAATACAATAGCTGCAGGGTGGGCCCCCAAGATCAGCTCCGCTGTGGGCCTCAGACCCCCTAGTCCGACATTGCTCTGTGATCCTGTCTTCCAATATTGTTTAATTATACACTTTAGTTGTTCATCTGTTAAATTACCAGCCATAGCTAATTATCTGAATAATAGAGTACAAATTTTGGTGGAGAAATATCAGTCAAAATGCAGAAATATTTTTGATGCCCATGGAAGCCAATCACAGAACAACATTCACTTTCACACATAATGCTCTTTAGAAATTTAATATTTTTAGATTTTTGTCTGAAAAATCTTCCCCTGTCTACCTACTTAATCACCTTGTTCACATAGTCTAAAGTTTCCTTTGTTTTGGTAATTGCATATTGTGAAGTACTGTATCTAGAATTTAGAATTGGAATTTAGAATTTATCTAATGTAAGGCTGCAGCTGGGACGGTCTGCAATGGAGTGTATATCCCAGCCAGATTCTGGAGACATCTAGACACATTCCACCAAGGTAAGGATCCTTGGTGGAGTAAAAGGCCAGTGTTAAATAGGTGTCGACAGTACAGACTGTCGACATACATTTCATTTGTCTGTTAGTATGGCTTCCAGCCATTCCCGGGTCGGCCTTTCATTGGGAGTAAGCATAGAGCAGGGTGGGTGCTTACTCCCCATGTTCCATGCCAGGATTTACCTGGCCTTTTTAAGGTCAGCAGGTAAGCTGACTGGGCGTCAGCTGCAACTCCAGTCTACCTCTGGGGCTGGAGGTGTTCACACTGGAGGAAGCCAGTGTCTGCTACATCATTGCACAAGGTGCTAGTGAGGGAACTACACCTCTGTCTAGTAAGCGCTCAGATGAGCAGGAGTTTGTTTATGTTTGCCGTTTTGCTGTGCTGGTTTTGCCATACGTGTAGGGGTTCAGTGGATTCAGTGGACCACTGCAAGCGATGATAGTTAAGCCACGCCAGGGAACGGAATCTAAGTAGCCCCCGGTTTTCACCAGAGCCCGCCGCAAAGCGGGATGGACTTGCTGCGGCGTGAGGCTACCAGGTCGTTACCCCTGACGTGACTTGCTTGCGGTGGCGGCCGGGGTACTGCATGGTACAGAATCGTAATCCAAAGGCGTAGTCGGGGACAGGCAGAAGGTCAGGGCAGGCGGCAGAGGTTCGTGGTCAGAGACGGGCAGACGGTCAGGGCAGGCGGCAAACAGGCAAGGTCAGGAAACGTAGCGGAACGGACTGGTACACGGGTAATCAATACGGACACTAGACACTCTCTTAGCTCACTAAATGCACACCAACGATCTGGCAGCGAGTGCTGGGGGCGTAACCCTTATATAGGACCAGCGTCCGGCAAAGGACCAATTAACGGAGACTGGCCCTGTAAATCTAGACCAGCTGTCGCGCGCGCGCTAAGGGACGGGCACGAGCCCGCAGGGGCAGCGGCGCCCACGGCCGCCGTGACAATACGTTTTGTTCTTTCTGTGCAATAAACATACGGACCCAGGAACCGTTTGCACCTTACTACTGCCTCTGTCTCAATGCCTGAAGGACTTTTGCGGTGATCCCAGAGCTGTGCAAGCTCACACTAATCACGTTAGTATTTATCCACTGTCTGACGTTATACGCAATCACATGCACTGGATGCAGAATGTGGATTGTCTAAGAAGTTAAATTAGGAACTAAGGGCAACATGTATGATTTTTGGCATTTAAACAGCATTTTTTATGCGCATAATATTAGTATAGAATGCAACTGATTTATGAACCTGCTCTACAGCGGGTCATAAATCAGGTGCATTCTAGCGCTAACACGCCAATTCTGGCTCAGGTATACCACTGTGAAAGTGGTTTACCTGTTCCAGCAGTAATGCGCCTGGAATTGCCGTACCAAAGCTATAAATGTATAGTTCTGATGGTTCTAGTGCCCCCGCCTCCCACACGCCAAATCAGGTGCATGACAAAGTGCTGCGGGCGCCCTGTAATGCGCCTGATATTGGCATGGTGGACATTTACACCTATTGCGAACGGGGCTGCGCTAGATGTCGGGCTGAAAATATGGCAGACTTCTGACGCAGCCCCGTTCATACATGTCACCCTAAATCTTTATGAAATCACTGGGGTGATTATGCAACCTAACTTGTGTTCCAAATTTTCCCAAAACTGTGAAGAATAATGAATAATTATAAATAAAGAATAATTTAGTGCTGCAACCCCTTCCTCCTCGGATTGGTACTAGTTATGAGCTACCACATAATAAACTGGGAAAACCCTTTAATGTGACTCTTAAGAGAGAATAATTTAACTAGTTAGGCACTAATTGCATATGTCACTGAGGTCACTAAAGGGTTTTCATAGAGTCACAGGCATTTCCATACTCATACTGCCTGTCAGACTGTGGGTGGTTCTATAGCAGTGATTAGCATATTTAGCTCCTCTATAACAAGCTGAGTGTTACAGTGACATAAGTGCAGAAGATTTATTCTGTAGTAAACAATGCTACAGAGCTCCAATGAGTGAAAACAAGTGTTTATTAAAGGTAATTTATCCAATATTGTTAGTGATAAAACTGTGCTCCTCCAACCATGATGACTTCACTCTCTGCTCTCTGTCTATTCAGGAAGGGAGATATGGACGGTAACCTAGAGACGCTTGTGTGCAGATAAAATCTTTGTTATCTCCTGACCAGGGCAATATTAATAAAGCACAGTATTTAGTAAAAGTCTTCATTTAACTGCCCCTACAGTGGAGAATATAAGTATTTGATAGACTTGTGATTTTGCAAGTTTTCCCACCTATAAAGAATGGATAGGTTTATAATTTTATGTACACTTCAATTGAGTTGGAATTGGAGTTGGTTCCAAAACGTTCTCTTTTGGTTTCGTGCCTCCTATGGATCTTTCAAATGGTCATTGGTGAATCTCAAATGGGGCTCAACATGTGCTGGCATGAGCAGGGGGACCTTGCAAGCCCTGCAGGATTTTAATCCATGACAGTATATTGTGTTACTAATGGTAATCTTTGAGACGGTGGTCCCAGCTCTATTTACGTCATTGACCAGGTCTTCCTAAATACTTCTGGGCTGATTCCTGACCTTTCTCAGAATCATCCTTACCCTACAAGTCAAGATCTTGCATGGAGCCTCAGACTGATGAAGATTGACAGTCACCTGATGTTTCTTCCATTTTCTAATAGTAGTGACAACAGTTGTTTCCTTCTCACCAAGCTGCTTGCCTATTGTCCTGTAGCCCATCTCTTTCAGGTCTACAATTTTGACAGCTCTTTGGTTTTGGCCATGGTGGAGAGGTTGGAGTGTGATTGATTTAGTGTGTGGACAAGTATCTTTCATACAAGTTCAAACAGGTGCAGTTAATACAGGTAATGAGTGGAGAATGGGAGGGCTTCTTAAAGACAAAACTAACAGGTCTGTGAGAGCCGGAATTCTTACTGGTTGGTAGGTGATCAAATACTTATTTCATGCAATAAAATGCAAATTAATTATTTAAAAATCATACCTCTCCATTCCTTGTAGGTGTGAAAACTTGCAAAAATCCCCAGTGTATCAAATAATTATATTTCCCACTGTACATGTTGAAAGCTAATCATTGTAGTGAGAAAACATTCAGTTATGAATCTGATAATGAACTTCTACATGTGGTACCTTTCTGGCCAACATACAATTAAAGGGGATGTATCGCTTCTTTAGTTCAGCTGATTCATACTGCTCTCAGCTTCTCAACTCTAGAAATGCAGGGGCGTTTCTTCCCCTCCCAGCTGGGTGACATCATTCCCCCTTCACTGTTCATGCTCGCTCCCGAGACTCCCCCCCCTTTCTGTCCACATGTCACTGTGTCTCTCCCTATCAGTAACCCTTATATAGGATCAGCGTCCAGCAAAGGACCAATTAACGGGACACTGGCCCTTTAAAGCTAGACCAGCTGTCGCGCGCGCGTGCTAAGGGGAGGGGAACGAGCGCGGCAGCCGGAACAGACGGGAGCGGCGTGCACAGGAGCAGGGCCAGGTAAGTGAGCCGGCACAAGGATAGAGGGCACGGGGGTGGTCGCGGGTGCCCGCGATGCCCGCGCCGGACCCCCGGCAGGCAGGGGAAAGGCCGCAGGGGCCCGCGGCGCCCGGGGGCCGCTGTACCGGAACAGTACCCCCACCCCCCCTTAGGTCTCCCCTTCTTTTTTTTTAACCTAGCAAGGAGATCAGGTGACAGGTTGCCTTCAGGTTCCTACGAACGCTCCTCTGGCCCAAACCCCTTCCACTCAATGAGAGAAAGAACCGCTTCCCCCTCACTGTCTTCTGCGCCAGCACCTCCTTGACCTCGATTCAGCACCACAGGCTTGAGGAGCGAGACATGGAAGGTGTTCGGGACACGCAGAGTGGGAGGCAAGCGGAGCTTGTAGGAGACTGGGTTAAGCTGACGAAGTAGTACCACAAAAAGGGCCCAAATATTTAGGGCCCAACTTGTAGTGGGAAACCTTAAAAACGGATGTATTTGGCCGATAGCCAAACCCTATCACCGGGATTAAATACAGGGGGAGGTCTCCGTACCTACGGCCTGAACTTTAGTACGAGTGAAAGCCCGAAAAGAGCCTGACTAGTGACCTGCCAGAGTGACTTGATGTCCCGTATTTGGGGCCATCCACGGCAGGAACGTGACACAAAACGGCTAGGGGGGAGGGGGGCGGGGATGTAACCCAAACACAAAAAAAAAAGGGAGCGGCTTTAAGCGGCCTCTGAGTCTAGGAATTATATTGAGAATTCCGCCCAGGGGAGAAGGGTCAGACCAGTTATCCGACGGCCAGACACAAAATGTCGCAAAATAAGAGCCTAAGACTTGGTTGACCCTCTCCACCTGCCCGTTGGTCTGAGGGTGGTATGCGGATGAGAAGTCCAGCTGCACCTGTAACTTAGCACAGAGGGCCCGCCAGAATTTGGATACAAACTGGACTCCTCTATCCGAGATGATGTGCCCAGGGAGCCCGGGGAAGCGAAAGATGTGGTGGAAGAAGAGCTGGGCTAGCTGGGGTTGCGAGGGAAAACCTGGGCAGGGGCACAAAATGAGCCATTTTAGAAAATCTGTCAACCCCCAAACCCAGATGACCGTGTTTCCGGATGAGGCCGGCAGGTCAGCAACAAAATCCATAGCAATATGGGACCAAGGTCTCTCTGGAAACCAGGAGAGGCTGAAGCAGACCCGCGGGTCTGAGGCGAGGAACTTGTTATGGGCACAAGGAGGTGCAGGCTAAAACAAAGTCCCTAACGTCCTGCGAGAGAGGGGGCCCCCCAATATATCTGGAGATTAGTTGTACGGATTTGTGAACCCCAGGATGAACCAGCTGTTCAAGAAGAATGTCCCCATTTAAGGATTCGAGGCCGTAAAGCAGGACGGACATAGGTTTCCTTCCCCGGAGGTAACTGTTGAAGGTCCACGGGACTGCCGAAAGAAGCTGGTTTCGGAGGGATAATGTGCTGCAGGGCGGGCTCCAAGCCCACTGTGTCAGAGGATCTAGAGAGAGCGTCCGCGCTGACCAATTTTTTTTCGGCGGTCGAAGTGTTAGGAGAAAATTAAAACGGCGAAGAAAAGCGACCACCTGGCTTGACCCCGGTTTCAATTGCTGAGCAATTGTAGATATAGAAGATTCTATGATCAGTGTAGATCTCATGGGATGGTGAGCCCCCTCCACAAGTGACGCCATTCTTCTAGGCTAATTTTTATGGCTAGAAGTTCCCGACCCCCGATTGTGTAATTACCGTTCAGCCGGAGTGAAAGTTTTGGAGAAGAATCCCCCAAGTCCACAATCTCCCAGAGGAGGCCTTCTGAAGAAGAACGGCGCCGGCACTAACTGAGGAGGCGTCGACCTCTAAGACAAACGGGCGCTGAGGGTCCAGACGAAAAGAGAACAGGAGCGGAGCAAATGCAGCTTTTAGGACGTTTGAAGGCCTTTTGGGGCCTGGGGAGGGCCAAATGATTTGGGATCGGCACCCTTTTGGTGAGGGCTACCATCGGACCCAAACCAGAGAGGAAAGTGTGGGATAAATTGCCTGTAATAATTGGCAAAGCCAAAAAAAGCGCTGGATGGCCCGAAAGCCCACTGGGAAGGGGCCACGCAGGACTGCTGAGAGCTTGGCGGGGTCCATCTGAAGACCTTGATCCGACACGATGTCCCCTAAGAAGGGCTTTGGAGGTGCCGCTCGAACGGGGCACTTCTCCAACTTGGCATAAATTTGGGTGGTTCCGCAGGCGTCTGAGCACCTGGCGGACTTTGGTGGCGGTGGTCTGTAGGTCTGGAGAATAGATTAGAATATCGTCCAGATAAACTATGACGCAGACATATAGAAGATCCCGGAAGATTCCTTTAAACGAAGTTTGAAAGACAGCCGGGAAAGCGTTTGCAGAGACCAAATGGCATGACGAGATATTCGAAGTGGCCATCAGGGGGTGTTAAAGGCTTTTTTCCACTCGTCACCTTTCCGGATCCGAATCAGTTGTAAGCACCGCGAAGATCCAACTTAGAAAAAATTTTTGCACCACGTAGGGGGTCAAATAGCTCCGAGATCAAGGCAGGGGGTATCATTCTTCACGGTTATTTTATTCACCCCGAAAAATTTAATACAGGGCCGGAGGGTTAAATCTTTCTTTTCGACAAAAGAAGATCCGGCTCCCGCAGGCGAGGACGACTTGCGTATAAAGCCTTTGCGGAGATTTTTCTTTGAATATAGTCCGGACATCGCCTTTGTCTCAGGACGGAAAGAGGGTAACTCTGCCTCCGGGAGGAGTAGTACCAGGCAATCGAAGGGCCGGTGCGGGGGCAGAGTTTTTGGCTTGTCTTTCGGAAAAGACCCTCAGCAAAGTCCTGGGAAGGAGCAGGCAGACCGGCAGAGACTTCCTAGGCTTCGCAGAGGCAAACCGTGGAGCAGGGCGGAGTACCAAAAGGCATCGTGAGCAACATGCTTGGCCCCAACGAAGAATCTCGCCTGTGTTCCAGTCTAGGGTCGGAGCATGCTCTTGTAACCAGGGAAGGCCCAGAAAGGATCTCAGAAGAAGAACGAGGGAGTACGAGGAGTTTCACTGTTTCCTTATGTAACGCCCCAATTCGCAAGTGAGGGGGCGTAGTGCAGAACCGAATGGCATCCTTGAGGCATTCGCCACTGACAGAGGAGACAAACATGGGTTTCTGCAGGGGTCACTGGAAGCCGGTACTGGGACACCACGCGTGGCTGATAAAGTTACCGGGGGACCCCGAGTCCAGGGAAAGGGGGTGGCCTGAAAGGTGCTGTCCGGCAAAATTCCACATAGAACAGGAATGGTCAGATGGGGAGAGGCTGCACTGACACCTAGGGTTGCCTCTCCTATGAGCCCTAGGTGCGGGAGTTTCCCGGGCGCACCGGACAGTCCCCAATGAAGTGGCTGGAACCGCCACAGTAAAAACATAACTGCCGCAGACGTCGCTGTGAGCGTTCCTCCTGGGTCCCAAAAGAGCCCTTTCAACCTGCATGGGTTCGCCCTCATGAACCGTTGGCGGAGAAAGTGGAGGGGGTTGAAAGACAGGAGCTAAGCGAGGTAGCCGGCGTGGACGAGTTTAAACTCGCGTTGGGGGCAAGCACTTGTTGCCTTTCAGTAAAGCGAATATCGATCGGGTGGCCAAAACCGAATCAATTCGTCCAGTGAGGAAGGCAGGTCCCGACCCGCGAGCTCATCTTTAATACGTCCCGAGAGACCTTGCCAGAAGTTTGCCACCAAAGCCTCATTGTTCCAGTCCCCAAATCCGAAGCTAAGGTGCGGAACTGCACAGAGTACTGTCCCACAGTGCAATCACCCTGACGGAGATGAAGCAGGGCTGCAGCAGCAAGGAGGTGCGAACCAGTTCCTCAAGACAGTTCGGAACCCCTGGGGGAAGGCTTGCAGATTAGCCTCAGCGGATCTCCTCGGTCCCAGAGCGGAGTGGCCCAGGCCAGAGCTTCGCCCGTTAAGAGGCTAATTATGAAGGCCACTTTAGCCCGCTCAGTAGGAAATTGATGTGCCAGCATCTTGATGTGGATGGAGCATTGACTGATGAAGCCACTGCACTTCTTGGGGTCTCCATCATAGCGAGAAGGGAGCGGCAGATGCAGAGAAGGTCCCGGTACAGGAGCAGGTAGAGCCGAGGCTGCCGGAGCAACTGGTGCAGGCGCGACGGCAGCAGCCGCAGGCAGAGGTAGGCGGGCTGCAAGGTTCTGCATCATGGCCGCAAGCTGGTCGATGCGCTGGCTCTGCTGGGCGACGGCCGTCGTAACGTCCCGGAGTTCAGGCAGAGGTACCCTGGCGGAATCCATGGCCAGATCGTACTGTAAGGGTTCGGTGGGGTTCGCTGGACCCACTGCAAGCGATGGTAGTTAAGCCACGCCAGTGAACGGGAAACTAAGTAGCCCCCGGTTTTCACCAGAGCCCGCCGCAAAGCGGATGGACTTGCTGCGGCGTGAGGCTACCAGTCGTTACCCCTGACGTGACTTGCGTGCGGTGGTGGCCGGGGTACTGCGTGGTGCAGAATCGTAATCCCAAAAGGGGTAGTCGGGGACAGGCAGAAGTCAGGGGAGGCGGCAGAGGTTCGTGGTCAGAGACGGGCAGACGGTCATGGCAGGCGGCAAACAGGCAGGGTCAGGAAACGTAGCGGAACGGACTGGTACACGGGTAATCAATACGGACACTAGACACTCTCTTAGCTCACTAAACGCACACCAACGATCTGGCAGCGAGTGCTGGGGGCGTAACCCTTATATAGGACCAGCGTCCGGCAAAAGACCAATTAACGGGACACTGGCCCTTTAAATCTAGACCAGCTGTCGCATGCGCGCGCTAAGGGACGGGCACGAGCGCGGCAGCCGGAACAGACAGGAGCGGCGTGCACAGGAGCGGGGCCAGGTAAGCGAGCTGGCGCAAGGACAGAGGGCACGGGGGTGGTCGCGGGTGCCCGCGATGCCCGCACCGGACCCCCGGCAGGCAGGGGAACGGCCGCAGGGGCAGCGGCGCCCACGGCCGCCGTGACAATACGTTTTGTTCTTTCTGTGCAATAAACATACGGACCCAGGAACCGTTTGCACCTTACTACTGCCTCTGTCTCAATGCTGAAGGACTTTTGCGGTGACCCAGAGCTGTGCAAGCTCACACTAATCACGTTAGTTATTTATCCACACTGTCCTGACGTTATACGCAATCACATGCACTGGATGCAGAATGTGGATTGTCCCAAGAAGTTAAATTAGGAACTAAGGGCAACATGTATGATTTTTGGCCCTTTAAACAGCATTTTTGATGCGCAAAAATATTAGTATAGAATGCAACTGATTTATGAACCTGCTCTACAGCGGGTCATAAATCAGGTGCATTCTAGCGCTAACACGCCAATTCTGGCTCAGGTATACCACTTTGAAAGTGGTTTACCTGTTCCAGCAGTAATGCGCCTGGAATTGCCGTACCAAAGCTATAAATCTATAGTTCTTATGGTTCTAGTGCACCTGCCTCCCACACGCCAAATCAGGTGCATGACAAAGTGCTGCGGGCGCCCTGTAATGCGCCTGATATTGGCATGGTGGACATTTACACCTATTGTGAACGGGGCTGCGCTAGATGTCGGGCTGAAAATATGGCAGACTTCTGACGCAGCCCCGTTCATACATGTCACCCTAAATCTTTATGAAATCACTGGGGTGATTATGCAACCTAACTTGTGTTCCAAATTTTCCCAAAACTGTGAAGAATAATGGTGCTAATTTAGTGCTGCAACCCCTTCCTCTTAGGATTGGTACTAGTTATGTGCTACCACATAATAAACTGGGAAAACCCTTTAATGTGACCCCTTTAGAGAGAATAATTTAACTAGTTAGGCAACTAATGCATATGTCACTGAGGTCACTAAAGGGTTTTCATAGAGTCACAGGCATTTCCATACTCTTTCGCCTGTCAGACTGTGGGTGGTTCTATAGCAGTGATTAGCATATTTAGCTCCTCTATATACAAGCTGATGTTAAGGACATAAGTGCAGAAGATTTATTCTGTAGTAAACAATGCTACAGAGCTCCAATGAATGAAAACAAGTGTTTATTAAAGGTAATTTATCCAATATTGTTAGTGATAAAACTGTGCTCCTCCAACCATGATGACTTCACTCTCTGCTCTCTGTCTATTCAGGAAGGGAGATATGGACGGTAACCTAGAGACGCTTGTGTGCAGATAAAATCTTTGTTATCTCCTGACCAGGGCAATATTAAAAAAGCACAGTATTTAGTAAAAGTCTTCATTTAACTGCCCCTACAGTGGAGAATATAAGTATTTGATAGACTTGTGATTTTGCAAGTTTTCCCACCTATAAAGAATGGATAGGTTTATAATTTTATGTACACTTCAACTGTAAGAGACAAAATCTAAAAAAAAGTCCAGAAAATCACATTATATGATTCTAAAATAATTAATTTGCATTTTATTGCATGAAATAAGTATTTGATACAAAAGAAAAGCAGAATTTAATATTTGGTACAGAAACCTTTGTTTGCAATTACAGAGGTCAGACGTCAGATCTGGAGACTGGCTAGGCCACTCCTTGAAAAGCTTCTTAAGGAACCACTCCTTAGTTGCCCTGGCTGTGTGTTTTGGATCATTGTCATGTTGGAAGACCCAGCCACAACTCATCTTCAATGCTCTTACTGAGGGAAGGGGGTTTTTGGCCAAAAATGTTGTGATACATGGCCCCATCAATCCTCCCTTCAATACGGTGCAGTCTTCCTGTCCCCTTTGCAGAAAAGCACCACAAAGTATAACGTTTCCACCCTCATGCTTCACGGTTGGGACGTTGTTCTTGGAATTGTACTCATCCTTCTTCCTTCAAACACGGGAATTGGAGTTGGTTCCAAAACGTTCTCTTTTGGTTTCGTGCCTCCTATGGATCTTTCAAATAGTCATTGGTGAATCTCAAATGGGGCTCAACATGTGCTGGCATGAGCAGGGGGACCTTGCAAGCCCTGCAGGATTTTAATCCATGACAGTATATTGTGTTACTAATGGTAATCTTTGAGACGGTGGTCCCAGCTCTATTTACGTCATTGACCAGGTCTTCCTAAATACTTCTGGGCTGATTCCTGACCTTTCTCAGAATCATCCTTACCCTACAAGTCAAGATCTTGCATGGAGCCTCAGACTGATGAAGATTGACAGTCACCTGATGTTTCTTCCATTTTCTAATAGTTGTGACAACAGTTGTTTCCTTCTCACCAAGCTGCTTGCCTATTGTCCTGTAGCCCATCTCTTTCAGGTCTACAATTTTGACAGCTCTTTGGTTTTTGGCCATGGTGGAGAGGTTGGAGTGTGATTGATTTAGTGTGTGGACAAGTATCTTTCATACAAGTTCAAACAGGTGCAGTTAATACAGGTAATGAGTGCAGACTAGGAGGGCGTCTTAAAGAAAAACTAACAGGTCTGTGAGAGCCAGAATTCTTGCTGGTTGGTAGGTGATCAAATCTTTATTTCATGCAATAAAATTGCTAATATAATTATTAAAAAATCATACCTCTCCATTCCTTGTAGGTGTGAAAACTTGCAAAAATCCCCAGTGTATCAAATAATTATATTTCCCACTGTACATGTTGAAAGCTAATCATTGTAGTGAGAAAACATTCAGTTATGAATCTGATAATGAACTTCTACATGTGGTACCTTTCTGGCCAACATACAATTAAAGGGGATGTATTGCTTCCTTAGTTCGGCTGATTCATACTGCTCTCAGCTTCTCAACTCTAGAAATGCAGGGGCGTTTCTTCCCCTCCCAGCTGGGTGACATCATTCACCCTTCACTGTTCATGCTGGCTCACGAGACTCCCCCCCTTTCTGAGTCCACATGTCACTGTGTCTCTCCCTGTCAGTCTTATTTTGTAAGAGCTGTATACATACCACAGGCTGCATTCAATATAGACTGAGCACTGATATCTTCTCCTCTCACAGCTGGAGATTTGTTACAGTTGAATCCAGCTTTCTATGAACGGCACAGATCTCCCTTCTATGCAGGAGAGGCAGGGATCGACACACACTTGTGTGGTTTCCTGATTGTAGAAGCCCTGCACTTGTATTCTCTTTCTTCTAGCTGTGCAGAGTGAAAATGTGCCGGTCCCTTACTTTGAGTGAAAGGCAGGAATGCAAGCTCCGTGAATACAGCCGACCGGGGGCCGAACAGAATGTAAATGAGCTCTCAGCTAGTGAAATGCAAGGAGGAGGGATCCGACCAGCACCGGATATAAGTGTAAACAGAAACAGAAGATAAGGGATCCTGTGATAACAAGACAGCTTTGCTAATGACATCTAATTGCAAAGTTGCTTGTATTCACTGTCCTCTTATTCTGAAGACCATTCAATGAAATGATACAACCCATTTAATGCTGAAAGAGATGTAAAAATCATACTATCTTGCCCTTCTTGATATAAAAAAAATCTGCTGTTCATTTATGTTTTTTATGTGTGTAAGGCTGCGTTTACACGGCCAATATTTTACCGATAAGTTAAACGTATATATTTGGATGATACTAAACAGTATCCAAATTCATAGCTTGATGTATTGATTGAGTACAATGGTAGAAACACAGTCAAAAGTGCATACTTTTGACTCTGTTTGACATAGCTTGGGTTTGGATACTGTTTTTGAGACTCATACACACTTTTGTGTCCTGCAAAAAAAACACATACTTTTGCATACCTTTTAAACATTGAAGTCTATGACTGATGTATGCAAACATAAATGTATATGATTGCATACATCTAACGCATATGTTTTTTTAAATTTTTATTATTTATGTCATTTATGTGATTTTATTGGAAAAATATAAAAATGTTTAAAAATGTCACGTTTTATAAGTATGTAAATGGATGTAAATGTATACAAACTTATGCCACATTTACTGTACGTTTTAAATAAAGGTGATGTATACATAGAAATGCATATGTGTGTGTACGTTAATCATGGTCTACATTTTTACTCAAAGCCTATACTAGCGTAATGTTGTGAACACCACAGTTTTATGTGGGTTGATTAATATTTCAAGCTTACACTTAGTACAATATTGAATATAATCTCAGATACATATTTCCCCACTCAGGAGTAGACAACTAAATATTTTTTTTTTCAATATTTATATGACCATTAAATTAAATAATATTTGGAGAAGCTTCCTCGTTTGCATTTATACATTTGGATGAGTTTACTTCCTGCTTTCTAGATCTACATATATTATGTCAGGGATAGCCATTGCTTTTCTTGACTCTCCTGGCAGCATTTATAAAAGATCATGCCAAAGCAGGGCAGAGTCAGGATATTTGTTAGTCCATGGCACTATGCCCAATTTTCTACTAAAGAAAAATGGCTGTGGTTAACCTCAAATTGTGGAACCACACCTTAGAAGGGCATTATGCCAGTAGGTCACCATGCAAGTTTTTACAAGTCTCTATTCCTATTGCTTCATACTATACAAAAAAAAAATAAGCAGATTTTTTATGCTGCAATGTTTTAACCTAAGAATAATGTCATATGAATAATTCATTTCCTCTATGGCTTATGATGTATCAGGTGTTTTCTTTTTGGAAGTATCCTTACTTTTCAAGTAATCACATTGCTAGAAAGTTGAATGACAAGTTAGGACTGGTAAACACACTAATAGATTAGTTAATTTTTTTTTATCTACAATAATTCAGGTCTAATGAAAATGGATAGCTTGCTCCTACATTTCTCTTGGACATGCAGCTACATCTTTGACGTTTTATTGTATTAGTGCCATAAATTTCAACAGTATGGTTGGACTCAAATTTCGCTTGATTAGTGAGCTAGTACCCAGGAGAGGTTTCAGACAGTTACTAAGGGAGCCAACTCCTCGCTGTTACTGCCAAGACCCGTCTGCAGAGGAAATCAGAGCAAATTCCCTAACAAATTAAGATGGATAATTAAAGAACAATGGGCACCATTTAATAGTTAACCCATGAAGTCTATAAAAGACATTTAAAGGCAGTGCATATTTCACTGAATTAACCTCTGTAGAGGTCTGGGCTTATAAAGGGGGGGATGTTGACATAAACGTTATTTGCTCCCATCACGTAAAAGTTGTTTCCTTGTAAGAATGTTACTGTAAGTGTGCAGCCATTGGCAGCTACTGCCCCTTGTTTCACAGATTATCTCAATTCTAAACACGTCTTTAGAGAACTACGGCAGAAGACGGAGCCATTGGCTCCCTGCCCTACCGATTACTACTGTGTTCAGTGTCACAGATGATGTAATGTAATAATATTATCACACCACCTATGTCACTGCCTCTTCAATGGCCCTAAGCCTACGTACTGTGTGCGCCACTATACGCCTGCTGTAATTAGAAGTGCGTGCTGCCCAGTGCTAAAGCACTCCAGCCCGGCCCCCATTCACACTCCCTTTCCACAGTGACTATACACCTCACCTAACTACTGAGGCGACCTATATGCCTATCTACCTACTGCGGGGACCTATAAACTAATCTAGTGTGGGGGCCTATATACCTACCTACTTACCTACTGAGGAGACCTATATACCTACCTTTTTACCAGAGGCCATAGCTATCTACCACAGGCTCTATCTACCTACCAGGGGAGATACCTACCTGGCTGCCTGGAGCTTTACCTACATAGCTACCTAATGGGGGGCCTACCAATCTTCTTATCTTATGGAGGACAGCCTACATAATGGGCACAACTACCTATTTACCTAATTGGGGACAAACCAAATTTAAAAGAGGGATGAAATCTATCTAAAGGGGTGCTTCCCCTGTTTATCTAATGAGGCTTACATACCTAAAAAAGGCCCCCCCTTTTCCTTTAAAACCTTTCTTTATCTACCAAAAGGGGGGGCAAAACAATCCTAATTTTTTAATGGGAGCTTACAAACATGTATACCTAATGGGGGACTTACCTACCTAATTAGGCCTTACATACCTATATACCTTATGGGGACTTTACCAACTTAATACAAAGAGCCTACCTATTTTGAGCATCTAACCTACCAAATTTAAACTCGGTTTTCCCCTAATGGGGAAAGGCTATCTACTAAAATTGAGGTCTACCTATTTACCAAACGGGTGGAACAAATGGGGATACTATATCTTCCTAGGGCAATTTTACAGTTTGAGGGTTCTATTACTGTGTGGGGCACAGGACAATAGAACGATTTGGAGTGTAAATATTGAGCGGGGTAAGCAATATCAAAAATAAACCAACTTTCATTCCATGTGGCAGTTTTCTTTGTAAAACGCTATCTACCACTATATGGTCACGGGATAGAAATAGAAATGGCCCTTTGTAAAAAATTGGGTTTATTTTTTCAAAACAGAAAAATTTGGTGTTTTTCACTTTTTTAGGTGGTGAAACAGGGTCATAAAATTGGGGCGGTATCTTTTGGTCTTTGCATATTGTTGTGTTTTGGAAATTTATTGCTTTTGGGAAACTGTTTGGTCTGAAACTTTAAAGGTTGGCTTTAGTCACTAAAAAGGGTGTTGCCCATTTGAAGGGCAGTATTTCCCCCTCCTGTAAAATTAACTGACCCTCAAAATTAGAGATAACATTCAAAAAAAACGAAAGGGTTGAAAAACCCGCCAAAAAAAAAAAAACCCAAAAACCCAAGGGGGGTTGCAATTGATTTTTTTTTCCTTTTTCCCCTTTCCGCAAAAAATTGTTTTTTATTTATTTTTTTTTTGGGGGGGGAAAGGAGGCCGAAGCTTTTAAATTGGCAGCCTTTTTTTAGCATTTGACTGAACGAAATTGTAAAAGCCCGATCCCCCGTGTTTGTCATTTATGTCAAATGTATTTTTTATTTTAAATTTGTGCAATAAAACCCAATTTTTTTCTATAACCCCTTTAAACATTTAGTTTGTTACCAATTTTCTTAAAAAAAAAAATTACCCCTATTTTTCAATCTTTCCCAAAAATTTTTTTGGGTCCCAAAAAACCTGCCTTCTGGAATGGATGAATGAATGAATGACAATTCCCCAAGGTACCCTTAAATTTTGGTCTTAGGGGGCCCTATTAAATCTTGCTTCGAAAACCTGTTTACCAAATAACAGTGGGATAGTGAAACGTACCCATGCTAGGGTTTCCACCATCTGGGCGGATTTGGGCCCTTGACAGAAAGGATGTTTTTCCCCCCCCTTTTTACAGCTTGCAGGGGGGAGGTGCCAGCACAAACTGTTTTGCTGAAAAGAATCCTGATGCAAACAGATTTTCTAAATGTTAAAAAAAAACCAAAACAAAGGCCCCCAATTTTTTTTTAAAAAAAACCCCATTTGGTTTTAATCAAGTACATGATACAAAGAGGGGCAACATTTCAGTTTTTAAAATGTGCCCGTTTCCCCCAAGGCCCGGGAGCATTGTTGAATAAAAATGAAACTGAAATTTAAAGGGAAACTACACTTTGCATTGTCGTAGCCAATATCCGGGTGATGAACAAAAATTGTTTTGTATCTACTAAGGACAAGAAGAATTACCTAAGATTTTTTGAAATTAAAATTTTGTTTTTTCCTAAATTTTTTGGGATAAAGTACTTTTTAAAAGAGAATGGTTTTGAGAGTCAAAGTTTTCCCGGTACCCTTTTAAAGGGATTTTTTTTTCGGGTGCCCATCTGTGGGTTTTGCCCATTAGGTGGGGCCGCTCCTTTTCGGGCGATTACTCTGCAAAAAGGGGGGGCTTTTTTCCCCACCCCTGGTGTTAGCACTTTTGGGTTTAAAAGCCAATTCAGGATCATAGGGACTGAGGTTTTTTTCTAGGAAAACGTACTAGGGTGTTTGTTTTGGGGGGTAAGGGGGCATTTTAATGAAAAATTCAAGTAAAAGTTATTTTTAAAAAGGGGGTTTTTAATTTTTCCCTTTCATTTGGGGAATTTTTTTTTTAAAAATAAATAACCCAATAGTAAAAAAGAGTTTGGGTCTTGAGCCCCCTGTGGAAAAATAACCAAAAAAATTTGAGCATTTTTTTTTTTTGATTGAAAAGTCGGTTTTAAAACCCCTTCCTTCTTGCTCTTTTTTTAAACCCCATCTTCCTAGACCCCATAATTTTTTTTTTCCACTGACATAGAAAAATGAGGGCTTTTATTTTGCAGGCCCAAAATGTATTTTTTTAAAGGTTTTCCCTTTTTCGCACCAAAATAATCGGAAACCGGGAAAAAAAAAAAGCTAAGTGGGGCAAAATTGTAGAAAAAACTTTCTTGAGGAGTTTTTTTTTTTAAAGGCATTTAATTTTGGGGAAAAATGAAAAGTTGGGTTTTCTTTATTTTTACATAATTTAAAAAAAAAAATGGCCCTTAAAAAAAACATGAAGGGTTTTTCCCTTTTTTTTTTGGGGTGTAAAAAAAAATTTTCCCAAAAAAAATTTTTATTTTTTTAAAATTTTTCCCCGGTGGTTTTTAAAATTTTTTTTTTCATGATTTTTTTGGCCGAACATTGGGAATTTCCACTAGAAAAACCTCAAACCCGTGGGGGGCAGAGTCCTTTTAAGGGAAAAAACACATAAAGTTTTTTTATGCAAAATAGGGAAGCATTCACCCTCTAAAAAAATGCCCGATTCACCCTTTTTTTTTTCCTTGGGGAAAAAAAAAGGATTTGCAATTTCAGGCATGGAAATAAAGATTTTTTTTCAGAACTATTTTTTAGAATTGTTTATGGGGTTTGGTTTTTTTTATTCTGTTTTCAAACTGTTTTTGGGCTTTTATTGGGGGCTATTTTTCCCGTTTTTTAAAACGATTTCTATGGGGGTTTTTTTGCACGAAACACCTGGGAAAACCCCCCCAAGAATTGACATGCCTTTTCTTTTTCAACACTATAGATTAAAAAAAGGCCCGGGTTTTTTGTGACTCTGTTTTCCCATTGACAACAATGTTAGGTGGAGTTCAGTCTGATTTTTGGGCCGTTTTTAATGTTTTAAAACGGGTAAAAAAAACAGCATCCAAAACAGTCGGTTAACTTAAATAATTTTAAAAAAAGCCACTTAAAATCAAACACAATCCATGACTTTCTTTTCAGTGTACATGTGTGGGCATGGAAGGGAAAAACAAAACAATGGAATTTTTCTGAAAGCCTTTAGGAACTCATTACAGGGTTTCCCCTTCTATAATATTAAACTACCTAGGTTTTAAAAAAGTCAGCTCTTCCATTAACACCTCAACAGACTATTTTAGGATAGTAAATTAATATTTAATAAGCTTGCTTCACCTCTTATTATAGTTTGGCTACAAAATGTGTATACTTGCCATTTTTAACCAGAAAAAATTTAGGTTAAGAAAGATATCTCTTTTGCCATATTCCATATACAGAGGGTTTTAAATTGGGAAACCCTGGGGCCCGAAAAAAAAGAATGAAATAGGGCCCCCCAAGTTACCCTGTAACTTTAAAAATAAAAGGGTCTTTCCCATTTGGCAAAAGGACTTTTGGGCCCCTTTAGGTTGCTGGGCCCAGTAGCGGCTGCTACCTCTGCACCCCCTATAGCTATACCCCTGTCCATATAAATAACCATATACAGTTGTACTAACAATGTTAGAGAAACAAACTAAAGTATCATGCTTACAAGATATTAAAAAACCCCCAGTTTCATTCTGTGGAAGTAGTGAAATCCACATTCCTTTTTTTTTTTGTGTTGCACTCATACTACAGCTTAAAACAGAGGGGTAAAGGGTTTAAAAAAACATTAGCCAAAATAAAAGAAATTGGGGAGGTGGTGTTTAAAATTTTTTTCCCAAAATTTCCATCAATTTTGGGAAACCCTTCCCTTATCTCTCTAATGATTTCTTATATTTCTTTTTAATGCTGTTTTTAATCTCCTACTTTTGATCTGCAGATTGCTTTAATTAAGTTTCAAACAGCATAAAGAATTTCCCCAAAAAGGTTTATTTTAAAAATTTCAATTTCCCATGGCTCTTCGTTTTTGGGACAAATGGGTACAGTCCCTTTTTGCAAAGCATTTAAAAAGAAGAAAAACAGGGGGAAAATTTTTAGAGGGTAAATTATTTTTAAAAGGGGTATACTTGAGGGTAAGCTTTCGAGGATCTTTTTTCTCTTCTCAGACATAATTTAAAACAGGGAAAATGTAAAACACAGACTTTTATACCATTTAAAAGGGTCTTCAAAGGGTCTTTTAAAAACTTTAAAAATATCAAAACGCAAAGGGAAATGAGAAGTTAAATTTTAAAAAGGTCCCAAAAAATAAATCGCCAAAATTTTGGGGGCCCCACAAGCAGGAAACTTTAGCTCCCTTGGGTTTTTATCTTTTGCTGGGGTTAAATGAATCAAGTAAGGGTAATTTGCCCCAAATTCAGAGTTTTTACATTTTTGCATTAGCTTATATTCCCCTTCCCCTCTTTTGCAACCTGAAAAAGGGCCCCATTAAAACCACAACCTAAAATCTTAAATTTAAATTTGTATAAGGGATTTAGCGATTATAATCGACAAAGTTGAAATCGGCACATTTTTTAGGTTGATGGGGAAATTTTTCCGAACACGCATATTTTTAGGTGACAATCGCAATAACTATTACTTCGGCATTTTTCGTGCTTCCTTCATTTTGCCGCCACAAATCATTTAGACATAAGCAGGTGAGCTGGGTGTGCGACGTCATGACTGTGATGTGTATGGTTGTCATTGGCTGGAAAAATCACATGACCTTGTTTTACATAGAACAGTCCTTCCTGTTCAGTATCAGTGTTTCAGTGTCTCTCTCAATACAGCTCAGAGACACAGTTCTTCTCTTTATTCCTACAGACAATTATGCTTTTAGCAGTGAACATTAGAATATAGGTAGATTAGAGAATTTCAGTTCTTAGTTAGTTAGACAGAGACTTTTAAAGACACATCTAGCGCTGTACAGCCGCCGGAAGGGGCTTGTATATTTCATTGGTGCAAAAACCACCTTTTCTTATCCGTATAACTTTTAAATAGCTGTATTTCACTTTAGTGCAGCCCAGTTGTGTTCAAAGAGCCACCTTGTACTTAAATTAGGATACAGAAATTTTCAAGTAACTGCTGGTGTATTTCATTGGTGCAAAAATCACCTTTTCTTATCCGTATAACTTTGACATAGCTATATTTCACTTTGGTGCAGCCCAGTTTTGTTGAAAGAGCCACCTTGTACTTAAATTAGGATACAGAAATTTTGTAGTAACTGTTGGTGTATTTCATTGGTGCAAAAACCACCTTTTCTTATCCGTATAACTTTTAAATAGCTGTATTGCACTTTGGTGCGGCCCAGTTTTGTTCAAAGAGCCACCTTGTTCTTAAATTAGGAACTGTTCTCGTGTGTCATTGCTTCAAAACACGCAATTTCTCATCTGTGTAACTGCTGATTTTGTCTTACGGTTCTTCCACCAGACCGCATTTCACAGGTATTTGCTATAAACAATTATGTTTCTAATCCTAGTTGGCTGTAGGAAATTAGAGGCAGGCCAGCTTTGTTGATAGAGCCACCTTGCAGTTAAATTTGAATCCAGCAATTTTGTTTTGATTTGAGGGATTTGAGAATAGCTGTGATTTGCCGTCTTTTAATAAGAGACTTTCCAAAACTCTTCCATACCTTCTCAAATTTTTATCTTTCTGAACATGGAGCGAAATGCAGGTGGTATGCGAGTAAAGAGGGGTGTAGGACATGGAGGTAGAGGTACGAGAGAAGGTGCTCCTTCAAGTGCTGGCGACAACATGCAAGCCAACGGATCGTCGGTTGCAGGACCGTCAGGCCTGTCATCACTGGGTCGGTACCTTGTGAATCTCAGTAACGAACAGCGTCGCCAATCTGTTCTTCAGTGGTTAATACAACGTGCATGGGTCCAGGACAGGTATTGTCAATGTCCAGTTCAACTAAAATGGTGGTTCAAAGACTCCTTTTTCCAGCACTTTATAATCTGTCGGTCAGACAGGTTTAATGGTCATACTGGGGTCCAGGACAGGTATAGTCAAAGTCAAGGTCAACCAAACTGGTGGTTCAAAGACTCCTTTTTCCAGCACTTTTTAATCTGTGGGTCATACAGGTTTATTGGTCATACTGCAGTCCAGGACAGGTATAGTCAATGTCCAGTTCAACTAAAATGGTGGTTGAAAGACTCCTTTTTCCTGCACTTTTTAATCTGTGGGTCAGACAGGTTTAAAGGTCATGCTGCGGTCCAGGACAGATATAGTCAATGTCAAGTTCAACTAAAATAGTGATTCAAAGACTCCTTTTTCCAGCACTTTTTAATCTGTGGTTTATGTAGATTTAAGGGTCATGCTGCGGTCCAGGACAGGGATAGTCTATGTCCAGTTCAACTAAAATGGTGGTTCAAAGACTCCTTTTTCTGGCACTTTTGAATCTGTGGGTCAGACAGGTTTAAGGGTCATGCTGTGGCCCAGAACAGGGATAGTCAATGTCTAGTTCAAGTAAAATGATGGTTCAAATAATACTGCCTTCTGGCACTTTTTAATTTGTTGGTCATGCAGGTTTAAGGGTCATGCTGTGGTACAGGACAGGGATAGTGAATAGTCTGTGACTCTTGTTGCCTAATTGTGTTGCCAAGGATATAGCACATATCCAGTTTACTGTTGTGGATGTTAATTCCAACTTCTCCAGCCCTGTTTGGGTGTAAAAATGAAGGTGGTGTTCCTCTCCCATAGACTTTAATGGTCATCGGCGATAATCTGTTATCGACTATCGGAAATCGTCATGATAATTGCCGATATCGACTATCGAATCGATAACGATAGTTGACACAATCGCTTATCACTAGTTAGTAATAGTGAATTGGTGCAAGTTCATAGGTTGACTAAATCTCTGCCTTGTTTCCTCCACAAAGGGGCCTGTGGTGGGATATTGCACACATATAATCACTACATTGTGAGACCTGCAGGAAAATGTACCCGCTGCGACTGTGAGACAGGTACACCGTCAGTGTTGTGGATGTGCCTGCAGGTCCTGCACCTGTTAAGCAGGGAGGGTGAGGTGCTATTTTCTGTTGGGGCTTTTAGAGCACTCCAGACAATGATTTGTTGTAGGTTAGGTGGGGACCGAAAAGGAGAGGAGAGGTGGAGGTTGGGAATATTTCTTTAAGTCTGTTATACCTATGTAGCACAGGTTAGAATTTCCTGGCAATCCTTCGTAGGATCTCCAACTGTGGATTATAGGTGACAACTAGGGACACTTAGGCTTCATCTTGACTCTCTTGGTAAGTGAGTAGGTTGTCCCTGTTGATGGCTGCTTCTTTGCTTATTGGGTTTTTGGTCACTTTTGGATTGTATCCTAGCTGAAGAAATTCAGTCCTAAGATTGAGGAGGTGCTTGTTCAGGTATTCTTTGTCAGAAGAAAAATTATTGTTTCATATCATCTGGCTGTATATAATGGATTGTTTTGTGGGTTTAGGGTGGAAGCTGTCATTTCTCAATTAGGTAGTTTTACCTGTTAGTTTGTGGTATTGTCAAGATCCACCAGGCATTGAACTTTATTCCGTTCAGTATACTGTCACTAATAGGTGAATGGCCCTTTAAGGGTTTCTGTTTCCTTCCAGCCTTAGCCAGGGTTTTGTTTGCAGCCTTCATGGTTAATTTCCTGGGACAATCACTGGCTGGGATGGGGTATTTATACCCTTTGGTTTCCTCCTGGTGCCTGAGATTCTCCTGGACATGATTCCTGCCTGTTTTTTCACTTTAGTTTCCTGTTTGCTCTCTGGCCACCTGAACCTCTGTTTTGTATTGGTTAGTCTATTTCTGTTTTATTCCTTGGCTTTCTGGACCCCAGTTCTTTTTTTCCCCACATTCCCAAAGATCCACTTCTTGTTGATTACATGTTTCCTTTGTGTAGTTGTACATTTACATTTTTCAATAAAGTCCTTTTTCCAACAATCTGACAGATATATTGATATGAGCAACTGGTGTTTAATGTGTATAGTGGTATTCAGAAAGTGGATTCCATGATCTGAATAGTTAAGTTTAAGGTTGATGGTGAAGTGAAAGTTATTGAAGTCACTATGGAATTTAAATAGGGCCTCCTCACCTGCAGTCCAGGTGACCAGGATGTCATTAGTGTATCAAAGGTAAATCACGGGTTTGGTGGTGCATGTTAATAGATATGTTCCTTTCTGTTCTGCCATAAAGAAATTTTCACAATGCGGTGCACATCTTGAACCCATTGACATTCCAATTTGCTGAAGGCATAGATCGTCTCCAAAAGCAAAATAGTTGTGGGTAAGGCTATGTTCACACGGCTTATTTCGGGACATATTTACGGACGTATTTACTTCCGTAAATACGTCCCGAAATACGTTTCAAATAATGAACAATTAGATTAGCATTGATTCCAATGTAAAATACGCCTCGTACTTCATACGAGGCGTATTTTCGCGACGTATTTGCGGGCGTAAATACGTCCGTAAATACGATCGTAAAATTAAGTCCCCTGTCACTTATTGAGGCGTATTTTGCAACGTAAATCCCCATAGTAAAGAATGGGGATTGTATTTACGACGCGAAATACGTGCCACACTTTGTGACACGTATTTGAAACGTATTTCGGGACGTATTTACGTCCGCAAATACGTCCGTAAATACTCCCGAAATAAGCCGTGTGAACATAGCCTAAGAATGAATTGTATGAGCTGTGTGACTGTTTCCGTTTAGAGGTTTTGTTTCTCCAGGTGTACCTGACCCATGCAACTCCATCATTGTGGGGAATGTTTGTATACAAGGATTTCACATCCATAGTGCCAAAAATGGTACCATCAGGCAGTGGGCATAGGGGATTAAGTCTGTTTAAAAGTTTAATAGTGTCCTGGATGTAGCTAGTAGTGTCTCTGATCAGGGGTTTTTCGGATGTTTTCCATCAATGTCCCAATTCCAGAAATTATAGGTTTTCCAGGGGTGCCGTCTTCATCGATCTTGGGGTACATATAGAAGCAGCCTGGCTTAGGATCCTTTGGAATGAGCTGTTTTTCCTGCTTCTGGATGTGGATCAGAAACTTCTTGATCATGTCCATAAGTTGTTCTTTATAGGCTTCCATAAGATCACTCTCAAGTTTGGTCTAGAAAGTGGATTTCACCATAGGTGTAACTTTAGGGGGGTACGGAGGGGACTGGTCCCCCGCACTTTTTTCTGGGTGGAGGACGGTCCCCCCCACTTTTTAGCCACTTCAATAAAAAAATAATCCACATGAAAGCATGAGAATATGGTAAGTGGGGAGAGCAGAGCACAGAGGAGGAAGAAGTTAACCCTTTGCCTACTATATTTCTGTGCATCTGGGGGGACAGAGTAGGTAGCAGCCTCAAATGTCAGTGCAGAGTGAGAGCAGCGCTGAATGGTAGAGCAGGAGTCAGCAGGGGCTGCTTCACCAACCAGAACACTGCTCACAGTCCAGCACACTCTGTATCTGGGGCTGTATCTTTCCCTCCCCTTGTATACCACTTCCCCTGTGCTCAGCCCTCATCAGAGAAGAAGAGAAACTTCTGCCGGATGCCATCCGCACCAGACTACTGGAGACAGGTAAGGAGGGGACAAGGGTGCTAGGCGTTGTGTGTGCATGTGAGTAGGGTATGTGCTGTGTATGTGTGATGTGTATATACTGTACAGCCATGTGTCTAGCCATATCATGTCTACCCTGCACTTACGCGCCGGGGAAAATGAAAGTGAATGGGGCCCCACACCATTTTAGAAATGTGGACTGGCCCAGCATATAGCAGAGCACACAGTACGCCCCGCTATACATCTTGTGAACATACCTTAAGGGTAGTGTTGAGCGATTATTATCGACAAAGTTGAAATCGGCAAGGTTTTTATGGTGATCGAAATTTTTAGATCATGCGATAATTAAGGCTAAAATCTGTGCATCATCTATTAAGATCGCGCCATTTTCGGCGCTTCCTGTAATTTTGGCGGCCAGCATATCAGATTACAGAATAGAGCAGGGTGAGATGTGTGTGCGACGTCATGACTGGGATGTGTATGGTTGCGATTGGCTGGAAAAATCACATGACCTCGTTTTACATAGAACAGCGTTTCCTGTTCAGCCTCAGTGTCTCTCAGTGTCTCATAGGAGTAGGACGTGCGCTCTGCCTGTGGCCAAACAGCTCAGCGAAATTATTCTATTTCTGCACAGAGAAACCTCTACTATTAGCTGTGATCCTTACAATTTAAACACAGACAAGCTCTATAAAGAACACTGGATAAAGTTCACCAAGACTTAGTGTAGACATTGCACTGCAATATCTTTATTATTAACAGTTTGCTATTGAAATATTTCCTGGATATTGGGCAGCCTGAACTTATATTAGGATACACATCATTTCTAGTAACTGCAGGTCTCTGTGTTAGGTGCAAAACTCCACTTTTATTATCAGTATACATTTCAGATAGGTGTTCATTTTCAATTTTACCCATTCCACCTTTGTTCATATATCCACCTTGCACTTAAATCTGAAAACAGCAATTTTATAGTCACCACAGGTGAATTGAAAGGTGCAAAAAATAAATTTTATTATCCGAATACATTTCAGATACGTGTTTTTTGACTTTGGCGCACTACAGCTTTGTTCATTGACGCAGCTTGCACGTAAATCTTAAAACAGCAATTTTATAGTCACCACAGGTGAATTGAAAGGTGCAAAAAATACATTTTATTATCCGAATACATTTCAGATACGTGTTTTTTGACTTTGGCGCACTACAGCTTTGTTCATTGACGCAGCTTGCACGTAAATCTTAAAACAGCAATTTTATAGTCACCACAGGTGAATTGAAAGGTGCAAAAAATAAATCTGTGGGTCAGACAGGTTTAAGGGTCAATGTGCTGTCCAGGACAGGGTTTGTCAATGTCCAGTGAAACTAAAATGGTGGTTGAAAGACTCCTTTTTCCAGCACTTTTTAATCTGGGGGTCAGACAGGTTTAATGGTCATACTGCGGTCCAGGACAGTTCTAGTCAATGTCCAGTTCAACTAAAATGGTGGTTGAAAGACTCCTTTTTTCCGGCACTTTTTAATCTGTGGGTCAGACAGGTTTAAGGGTCATGCTGCGGTCCAGGACAGGGTTTGTCAATGTCCAGTTCAACTAAAATGGTGGTTCAAAGACTACTTTCTTCCGGCACTTTTTAATCTGTGGGTCATGCAGGTTTTTAGGGTCATGCTGCGTTCCAGGACAGGGATATTCAATGTCCAGTTCAAGTAAAATGATGGTTCAAATAATACTGTCTTCTGGCACTTTTTAATTTGTGGGTGATGCAGGTTTAAGGGTTATGCTGTGGTACAAGACAGGGATAGTGAATGGTGTGTGACTTTTTTTCTGTGGCTTTTATAGCCTAAGTGTTGTGCCTAAGATGTAGCAGGTATCCATTTGACTGTTGTGGCTGTTAATTCCAGCTTCTCCAGCCCTGTTTGGGTGTAAGAATGAAGGTGTTGTTGCTCTCCCATAGACTTTAATGTTCATCGGAGATGATCGACTATCAACTATCGAAAAACCTTATGTCGATAGCCAACTTAATCGCTCAACACTACTTAAGGGTAAATTCATGCAGAAGATATGAATGCTGATTCTTGGACTGATTCAGTGCTGGATCTGCCTCATAACCGGCATCCAATCCAGCAGGAAACGGATTTACAAATTATACTCTATGTAAAATCAGTGTCGTTGTTTAGATGACGCTGATTTTACTCCATTATTTTCGTTGCATACTGTCAGCACCTACACAGAATTCTTTGAGGTGTTTTATGCACTAACAGCAATAAAGTATAGGAGGCAGAAATCTGCAAGTGTCAAATTTCCAACAAGCAAACAACTCTGTCAGAGCCAAAAAAAGTAATGTGAGCCCTAAGTGTGTAGTGTGCCTGTGTTCAATATATATATATATATATATATACACACACACACACAATTTCCGGGGTACCTTGTCTAATGTAGTCTCTGAGGTACAGTGTGTAATGTAATCTCTGGGGTACAGTAAATAATGCAGTAATATTGGGGATACGGTGTGTAAACTAATCTCTGGGGTACAGTGGATAATGTAGTAATCTCTGGGGTACAATGAGTAATGTAATACCGGGTGTATGGTGTGTAATATAGTAATCTCTGTTGTACAGTGTGTAATGTAATCTCTGGGGTGCAGTAAATAATGCAGTAATATCTGGGATACGGTGTGTAAACTAATCTCTGGGGTACAGTGGCTAACGTAGTAATCTCTGGGGTACAGTGTGTAATGTAATATCTGGTGTATGGTGTGTAATCAATTAATCTCTTGGGTACAGTGTGTAATGTAATCTCTGGGGTACAATGTGTAACGTAATCTTTGGGGTGCAATGTGTAACGTAATCTCTGGGGTACAATGTGTAACCTAATCTCTGGGGTACAGTGTGTAATGTAATCTCTGGGGTACAATGTGTAACGTAATCTCTAGGGTACAGTGTGTAATGTGATCTCTGGGGTACGGTGTGTAATGTGTTCTCTGGGGTACAGTGGGTAATGTAGTAATCTATAGGGTAAGTGAGTAATGTAATAGTAATCTCTGGGGTACTGTGAGTAATGTAGTCTCTGAAGTACAGTGAGTAATGTAATTCATTACTAGGGTTCACTGTGTAATATAATAAATTTTTGGGTATAATGAATTCTATTATTTCTTGAGTACAATGTGCAATTCATTTGTAAAGTGCAGTTAGTATAATTTCTGTAGCGACCATGTGTGATATAATTAATTTCTGGGGTGCAGTGAGTGATGTCATTTCTGGTGTATTGTATGCAATAGAATACATTTTGGGGTACAGTATGTGACATAAGTGATTACTAGGGGTACAATGAGATTGGGTTCTTTTATTTTCCTCATTTTGTTGTGTGTATTACAAATTTAATGGAGGATGCGAGGGGTTAAGCGAAATTTGCTGCATTGCACAATATTTTTTATTTCCATCTTGAGAGGGAAATATTATAGGGGGGCTGGTTCGGCTTCATTGCCAGGGCTGCTTTTTAGTCCCAGTCCGGCTCTAAACTTCAGTAATTAGAGCCACTGATAACCTTACGGATTGCACCAAATGTGTTTGCCATAAGGACTCCGCCTGGCAGGCTCGGACTGGGCCTCCAGAGGACCGGGGAATCCCCCGGTGGGCCCCCCCCCCCGAGCCGCTGGGGGCCCCGGAGGCAGTGCCGTCGCTCCCCAGGGCCCGTCTGCGCATCCGGTCCCTGGAAGCCCGGGACCTGCGTCCAGAGCGCCCAGAGACCCGGCCCGGGAGTCTGGGACTAATGTCCCTGACACCCGGGGCTGCGCGGTGTCAGCGGAGCACAGCGCCACTAGCGCTGCGCTCCGCTGATCTCCCCAGCAGGCTGAACGCATTAGGCCTTCAGCCTGCCGGGTGCCGGCCCCTACTGCTGACGTAGGCGGCGCGGTGACGTCACTTCACCGCGCCGCCTATGCAGGACCGCAGTACGGAGTCGGCTGCACCTCGGAGCGGCCGGAGCAGGAGCCCGAGCCAGGTAAGTGCCTGTTTGTTGTTTTATTTTTTTTTAAACTACCCACAGGGGCTCTGTTTACAAGGGGGGGCCTGGCTACAAAAAGGGGCCCTGGCTACAAAAAGGGGGCCCTGGCTACAAAAAGGGGCCCTGGCTACAAAAAGGGGCCCGGCTACAAAAAGGGGCCCTGGCTACAAGGGGGGGCCTGGCTACAAAAAGGGGCCCTGGCTACAAAAAGGGGCCCTGGCTACAAGGGGGGGCCTGGCTACAAAAGGGGGGCCTGGCTACAAGGGGGGGCCCTGGCTACAAGGGGGGCCCTGACTACTAGGGGGGCCCTGGCTACAAAAGGGGGTCCTGGCTACAAGGGGGGCCCTGACTACTAGGGGGGCCTGGCTACAAAAGGGGGTCCTGGCTACTAGGGGGGCCCTGACTACTAGGGGTGCCCGGCTACAAAAGGGGGTCATGGATAAAAAAGGGGTCCTGGCTACAAGGGGGGCCCTGACTACTAGGGGGCCTGGCTGGCTACTCGGGGGGCCACGCTCCACGGGGGGCCCGGACGACTAGGGGGCCTGGCTACAAGGGGGGCCCTGACTACTAGGGGGGCCCTGGCTGGCTACAAGGGGGGCCCTGACTACTAGGGTGGCCCTGGCTGGCTACAAGGGGGGCCCTGACTACTAGGGGGGCCTGGCTGGCTACAGGGGGGGCCCTGACTACTAGGGGGTCTGGCTGGCTACTAGGGGGGCCTGACTACTAGGGGGGCCCGACTACTAGGGGGGCCTGGCTACAAGGGAGGCCCTGACTACTAGGGGGGCCCTGGCTGGCTACAAGGGGGTCCTGACTACTAGGGGGGCTGGCTACAAGGGGGGCCCTGACTACTAGGGGGGCCTGGCTACAAGGGGGGCCCTGGCTACCTATAGGGAGTCCTGGCTAACTACATGGGGGGCCCTGGCTACCTACATGGGGGCCCTGGCTACCTATAGGGAGGCCCTGACTACAAAGGGGGCCCTGACTACAAAGGGGGGCCCTGGCTACCTACAGGGGGCCCTGACTACAAGGGGGGTTCTGGCTACCTACAGGGGGCCCTGACTGCTAGGGGGGCCTGGCTGCAAGGGGGGCCCTTGCTACCTACATGGGAGGGCCCTGACCACCTACAGGGGGGCCCTGAGTACAAGGGGGGCCCTGGCTACCTACAGGGGGCCCTGGCTACCTACAGGGGGCCCTGACTACTAAAGGGGGCCCTGGCTACCTAAATACTAAGGGGGCTCTGACTACCTACACAGTAGCTAAAGGGGGGCCCTGACTTCCTGCACACTACCTAAAGGAGGCCCCTAACTACCTGTATACTACCTAAAGGAGACCCCTAACTGTCTGTATACTACCTAAAGGAGACCCCTAACTGTATAGTACCTAAAGGAGACCCCTAACTGCCTGTATAGTACCTAAAGGAGACCCCTAACTGCCTGTATAGTACCTAAAGGAGACCCCTAACTGCCTGTATACTACCTAAGGAGGCCCTAAGTGCCTGTATACTACCTAAAGTTGGCTCTAACTGCCTGTATACTACTTCAAGGGAAGCCCTAACTGCCTGTATACTACCTAAGGAGGCCCTAAGTGCCTGTATACTACCTAAAGGGGGTCCCTAACTGCTTGCAGCCTATATAAAGGGGACCCTAACTACCTACAGCTTACCTAACTGGGGGCAACCACCTACCTATAGCCTAACTAATTGGGACACCAACACCTACCTACAGCCTACCTAACTGGGGTCCACCAACCTAACTGTAGCCTATCTACTTTCCTAACTGGGGCCTGCTTATCTACATGGGGGCTATTTACCTACCCACCTGTGGCTAGGTACTCACCAGGCTGCCTGGGGCTGGCCTACCAACTTATCCAGCAAGGGCATACCTACCTAAAGAGGGCCTATCTAGTTACCTGGGGCCTCTCCCCACCCTCCAACCCCTTAGGATACTAGGCTTGTACCCGCTCTCCCACCCCTGGGTAGTTTGTACAGTGGTGGGAATAGATAAAGAGGTGCTGGAAAATTGAGGATTCTAAGATATTTGTGTGTAATTTCTGCAGGGATGAGTTGTGGCCGGGACAAGTCATCATGACGGTGTGGAACGGATGCAGAAGAAAAGGGAAAAAGAACAACTCGAGAAGAGAACGACTCCTCAGTCAAGACGTCTCCGGTGAGTCCCTCATTTCAGGGGTTATTTTTTATATTGTAATGTGATGTGACCTGAGCTGGTATCTGACCACTATGTGGTCTCTATATGGAGGTGTTGTAGGTTATACCTGAGCTGGTGTCTGACCTCTATGTGGTCTCTATATGGCGGTGTTGTAGGTTATACCTGAGCTGGTGTCTGACCTCTATGTGGTCTCTATATGGTGATGTTGTAGGTTATACCTGAGCTGGTGTCTGACCTCTATGTGGTCTCCATATAGCAGTGTTGTAGGTTATATTGGCGCGGGTATAGTGGCAGCGTACATGTGTTCCTGATTGTAAGAGTGAGGGAACACCTGACCCTGTGATAGGAGTTACACTTTTACCTTCTTGCTGGTGTTTATTTTAGAAGGTGGCGAGGTGCGGGACCAAGGGAAACGTGGAGGGGGATATTGTATGTGGGGTGGAGGGGATATTGTATGTGGGTGGAGGGGATATTGTATGTGGGTGGAGGGGGATATTGTATGCGGGTGGAGGGGGATATTGTATGTGGGTGGTGGGGGATATTGTATGTGGGTGGAGGGGGATATTGTATGTGGGTGGGGGGATAAAGGTATGTGGGTGGAGGGGGATATTGTATGTGGGTGGAGGGGGATATTGTATGTGGGTGGAGGGGGATATGGATGGAGCTACTTAGCCATGTGTGTATGATATGTTAGACGTACAAATGTGTGACTCACTTGCTATTGTACTACACAATACAGCTCTGTTTTGCACACTGTATTATGTGGTAAAATGGGCGCTTTTATGTCCGAGAGGCCGGTAATATTTTCATGTACAGTAGGGTGGGCCCCCGATATCAACTCCCCTGTGGGCCCCAGACCCCCCAGTCCGACACTGCCGCCTGGACCTGCTGGGGGAGCTCACAGCACTCCCTCAGACCTCCTAGCTAGGTTAGAGGGGGCCACTTCATTGCAGGGAGAGGAGGGAAAGAGAAGGGACGGGAGGGGAAGTGAAAGGGAAGGCGAGTGAAGGAGGAAGGGAAAGGACGATAGGGGATGAGAGGGAAAATTGGTCCCCCCCACTTTTTAAACAAAAGTTACGCCCCTGGATTTCACTATTCACAATTTCCTGCATACACAGAGATACAGTATGGCCAAATTGCAATCATGGGCACTGAACCATGAATCTTTAAACATGCAGGGAATGTTATGTGAAAGCATGTGCATGCAAAGAGTTAAAGCTGATTCATAAATATATTTTTTTGTTAGCATCATTTTACAAAAGTATAAAACATGTTTATAGCCAATGAAAGGAGCAGTAGGTTCCATTAATATTATTCAGGTTTAAAATACCAAAACTGTATCTTATTGAAACCTATGGCTGGGGTCCTACAACCCAACAGCTACATGCAGAAGAAATTGCGGCTCCCGCTATGGCTGTACGGGTTTTGCCACAGAAACAGGGATGTCATTGTGAAACTCATTCAGCCATCACAACTTAATCTTCAAGTGGCTACCAGACTGTGGGATCCCAGCCTTCAAGAGTTGTCTATTTGCACAACTCCTTTTAAAATGCACTATTAGAGCACACTAGACAATCCCTTTAAAGTTGATTTCCCATCTCAGACATTGATTGGATTTGCCATAAATGCCTGGTTGATGTGGGTCCCACTTTTAAGCTATCTTGAGAACAGGCCTCCCGAAGTCCTATTGCAAAATGGAGCATAGGTTGCACATGCTTGGTACTCTTCATTTTACTCTATGGGAGTTTTGAATACAGCTAAGTGGTGTGTTCAGCTGTGCAAACAAATCTAATTCAAATGAACATAGGGCCATATGCATGAAAACTGTCAGTCTAAAACTCCCTTTGTTGCCCATAGTGTCCAATCAGAGCACCCCTTTCATTTCTTATAGTGCTCTGGGAAAATGAGAGGGGCGCTCTGATTGGTTGCTGTGGGCAACAAAGTCAGTTTTAGACCTAGACAGTTTTCACACATGTGGCCCATAGTGTGCCATATAAGCATTCTCTGCTCCGTACATCTACAGTATTAGACATTTATGACATAGCCTATCAATATGATCAGGGCCGTTCCTAGGGGCGGGCCCGCCTCGCCGCCCCGCGGTTAGTCTCTGACTCTGCCGGCAGCTGCATACACTTAATGCAGCTGCCGGTACAGGGAGGAGGCAGGACGGATCGCTCCCCTCCTGCCTCCTCCCCTGTATGTATCGGCGCTCAGTCAGAGCACTGATACATACACAGCAGCGTCGCAGGGGGCGCACGGCTTTCACCACGCCCCCTGCGACGCTGAGTCTCGGCTCCCATCCCAGGAGACCCCAGAGCTGAGTGTAAGCGGCGTGATGATGTCACGCCACTTACACTGAATGCCGGCTCCCAGGGACCTGGACACGCTGCGGGGATTCTGGAAAGGTAAGTTTTTATTATTTTAAAATCCTTAGCTACAGGGAACACTGGCTACAAGGGGCAACTGGCTACAGGGGACACTGGCTACAAGGGGGACACTGGCTACAGGGGGCAACTGGCTACAGGGGACACTGGCTACAAGGGGGACATTGGCTACAAGGGGGACACTGGCTACAGGGGGCAACGGGCTACAAGGGGGGCAACTGGCTACAGGGGGCAACTGGCTACAGGGGGCAACTGGCTACAAGGGGGCAACTGGCTACAGGGGCAACTGGCTACAAGGGGGGCAACTGGCTACAGGGGACACTGGCTACAAGGGAGCAACTGGCTACAAGGGGGACACTGGCTACAGGAGGACAATGGCTACAAGGGGACACTGGCTGCAGGGGGACACTGGCTACAAGGACAACTGACTACAGGGGGACACTGGCTACAGGGACACACTGGCTACAGGGGCAAATGGCTACAGGGGCAACTATCATAGCTACATGGGCAACTGACTACAGGGGCCACTATCATGGCTACAGGGGCAACTATCATGGCTGCTGGGGCTGCTATCTGGTAACAGGGGGGTATTACATGGCAACAGGGGAAACTATTATGGCTGCAGAGGCAACTATCTGGCTACAGGGGAACTATCGTGGCTACTGGGGCTACTGTCTGGGTACAGGTGGGTATTACATGGCTACAGGGGGCAGTCATCTGGTGAAGCATTGTGGCGCATTATTTTACAGGGGGAGGGGTGCGAAATTTCTTCACCTCGCCCTGAGTGCAATTTAGCCTAGGAACGGCTCTGAATATGATAAATGTCTGTGGTGGAATACCCCTTTAATGTCTTCTATCATGCTGCATGCCGGTGTGCCTTTCTGAAGAACTGCTGTACACCTTGCCCATGACCTTTATACAACCTGACCTAGTCACAAATATCTCATACCAACATTATGTTTTCAACTACCCTGTTTACCCAAAAATAAGACACCCCCGAAAATAAGACGTAGTGCATTTATGCAATTCAGAGTTTGGCTGCTTATGCTGATGTTTGTGATGAAATCACCACAGTATATTAATAAATGTTGATTTTTTGTTCAACAATAAATGTGAATTCTTGTTCTTAAAAAAAAATAAGACATCCCCTAAAAATAAGTCTTTGCTCGTCTTTAGGAGCAAAAATTAGTATAAGACACTGTCTTATTTTCGGGGAAAACAGGGAAGCTACCCTCGTCACATCATTCTGTCCAGTTGGGCGACAGGTACATGCAACTTTAGTTATAGTAAATACCCCATGACAACACAAAGGATGGTCCTAAGGACAAAATCAGTATCATGTACCTATTGTGTCACTTTTTTATTGACTCCTGAGAAGATGGTTGGCCAAGAAGTTAACACCAATTGACATCTTCTACCTTGTTCCCGTGTTAGGCAAAAATTAATAAAGAAACAATGTTGTGCATAAATAAAAAAAAATAAACATAAAATGATAAAACTAGTAACTTGCTTGCTTTGATGACACATTACTGAAATTCAAAAAACTCACTTGTGCTCTGTGGACAGGAATGTTAGAAAACCTTCAATTGTCCTGTTACATCAGAGTTAAATTGAGACAACTTTCTAATATTACAGCATCTTAGGTGAAGTTATTCCTTCCAGCTCCTCCCAAAATACCCTTCTTATGGTCACACCTCTCTTTCAAGATTTTGTTTTCCTTAAGAAAGAATTAACAAGGAAAGAGAAAAAGTAGACTTTTCTGTGAAATTGAGAAGTAATCTGGGGGCTGGAATCCACTCAAAACCTCTTGGTCTCTGCCCCTTCTCTCTTCTTACACACTCCCACCCCTCTTTCTTAAAGAGAGTTTACCCATCCTGACTACTCACATGTGAAACCTTCTCCTGAGCTGTGCACAGCTGACTGCTTCCAGGCTGCAAGGTGCTAGTAGTAGCAGACTACACTACTCATCCAGCTGTTCCTGGTTGAGAGAATCTTAGCTGTCTTCTTCGGGAACCAGATACAGAAGCAACCTAATGCCAAACAGACAGCTGGGACCACAGAGGTAAGCTACAGGTCTGTGCAGGCACTTTCCTCAAGTGGTGTCCTATGGTGTATAAACTACTGTACATAGTACTCATCCTGATTTGTTTTAGTTCATTTTTTAAAAGAAAGAATCCTCATGAAACACACTTTATGTGAAAGGTAGTTTAATTACTGAGAGCCAAGCCCTGCATTACAAGGGGATAGCAACTTGTGTTTTTCTGTCTTCAAATAATTGTAACTATGGTGAATGTTTTACTTGAAAAATGTCATCTTGGGACTGAATTACACCGTGTATGAATCATCTAGTAAAATGTAGAGCAACAGGTGCACAGATTCCTCTGCAACCGACTACAGGCTTGTATATCAGGAAGATGGGAGAGGTGGGTTTCTATAATGTGTACCTGAAAGGCATTGCAAGTATTTAGGTATTAGTACAAAGCTAGGTGACTGTGTATTAAATGCAGTATTGATGTACTCAGATCTGCATGGAGGAGGATGTGAGATATAAAGATGTGACTTTAATGATGACAGGAACAATAGGTGTTCTGCTGAATGTGTAAAAAGTGGGTTTATGCTAAATGAATATAAGAAAATTGAGGAGGTATGAGGATGTAAAATGTTGAGGGTTATGCTAACGGAATATAAGAGGTATGAGTATGTAAAAAGTGGGGTGTAGGCTTAATGAACATGAGTTTAGAAAAGGTAGAAGGATGTAGATGGGTGGGTTAACTGAATATAGGAGTATGTAAGAGGTAGGAAGATGTAAAAGTGGGGGTTACGCCAAATGAATACAAGACTATAGAATAGGTAAGAAGTAAGTGTGGGTTATGCGTAATGAATATAGGCATATGTAAGAGGTAGGAGAATGTGGGGGATTATACTAAATGAATATAGGAGTATAGATAAGGTAGGATAATGTAAAAAGTATGGATTATACTAAATGAATACAAGAGTATAGAGGAGGTAGAAGGATATAAAAAGTGGGGATTATACTAAATGAATATAAGAGTATAGAGGAGGTAGAAGGATGTAAAAGTGGGGGTTGTAATAACTGAATATAAGACTACAGAACAGGTCGGAAGATGTACAAAGTGGAGGTAAGGCTAAGGTACTATAGGAGTATATAAGAGGTAGGAAGATGTAAACGTGGAGGTGATGCTAAATGAATATGAGTATAGAGTTGGTAGAAGGAAGTAAAATTGGGGATTATGCTAAATGAATATAGGAATACATGAGAAGTAGGAGGATGTATAACTGGGGGTTATGCAAATTGAATAAAGGAGTATTTATGGGGTAGACAGCGGTACAAAGTGGGCGTTATGCTTTTTGAAGATAGGAGTGCATAAAAGGTAGGAGGATGTAAAAAGTGGGGGTTATCCTAACTGAATATATGCGTTTTTAAGGATGTAAAAAGTTGAGGTTCATGCTCATTGAATACAAGAGTGTATAGCAGGTAGGAGGATGTAAAATGTGGTAGTTATACAAACTGAATATTAGAGTATAGAAGAGGGAGGATCAGGTAAAAAGTGGGGTTATACTGAATATAGCAGTGTATGAGGGAGGAGGAGGTAACCAGTGTGTGTGTGTGGGGGGCTACTTTAACTGAACATAGGAGCATATAAGAGGTAGGAGGATGTAAAAAGCGGGGGTTCTGCTCACATTAGGAGTGTATAAGAGGGAGAAGGATGAAAAAGTAGGGGCTATATTAAATATAGGAGGATATACGTGGCAGGAGGATGTAAAATGTGGGGATTGTTTGCAACAGCATATAGGAGTATGATTATACTGAATACTGGAGGTAGGAGGATGTAAAAAATGGAGGTTATGCTGAATATAGGAATGTATAAGAGGTGACGGATGTAAAAAAATGGAGATTATGCTGAATATAGGAATGTATAAGAGGTAACAGATGTAAAAAATGGGGTTTATGCTGAATATAGAAGTGTATAAAAGGAAAGAATTTAAAAAGTGGGGGATATGCTCACTGATTATTGGAGTCTAAAAGAGGTAGGTATTCTGCTAAAGATGTATTAGAAATAGATAAGCTAATAAGATTTTCTGCATAGAAGAGAAGTTATTTATGTGTTTAATAAGGTAGGTGCAGTTGGATATCTCCTAAAAGGATGTGATAGGTAAATTCCATCCTCTATATATACTGTAAGGACATGATAAGACCTATTCTGGTAAATGCTTATTAGGAGTATGTAAGAGGTAAAGTAGGTGTTTAACTAAATGTCTATTAAGTGAATTTAATTTTCCAGTATGTGCAAAATAACAAAAGGAAAGCTGCTCTGTCATTAAGCTTTAAAGCTAAAACTATGCAGAGACCTGTTAAAGCTCTACTGATTGATTTTAACTATTGAGTGACAGCTGAATTTTAAAAGACTGCTTACACCTAGATGTATGGCTTTGGACCATCCCAGTAGCACAGTAGTTAAAATTAAACTATAGTTCTACAAAAAGTCTGTATAGGCTTAGCCTAATAGGTAACTTACCTCCAGAATGTCTATTGTTAAGAGCATTGACCTGCAGAAACTGTATTAGTTGAATGGATGTTATGTGGAACATGTACTAGAGCAATTTCAGAGGTAAGAAATCTGGTGAATGTATCAGATAAGGATTTGAAATATGTGTATTGCTAAGTATATACAAGTATGAGGTGATATTTTGCTGAACCTGTCTAAGGAGTATCTACAAAAAGGTTTTGCAGGATGCAATTGATGAATTTGTATTAGGGATGAAGAAGATACGTAGGCTCTTCAGAATATATATTAAGTAAATCTGGGTATAGTGTGGGCGTGTCAGAAAGGTATTTGGATTGTATGCATTCTCCTTTTGAAATCAGGCAATACACGTGCAATGTAGCTTTCTACAGCATGCTTAGTTAGGATACTGTAGCTGTACTTGTATGTTGTAAGACTGTTTCAATGGGTTTTCTCATCTCACACATTTATTACATAATGATAGTTTCCAAATAAAATCTTTTTAAATTTTTCCATTGGGGTTTCGAATGTTGATGCATACTTGCCCTCACTTAACCAGCCAGTTAGATTATGTTGATCATTACTGATCGAGATACTTTGTGGATAATGATAGGTTATGTCATTAAGTCCCACCTCTGGGACCAAAAGTTGTCTTGAGATCGGGCCAACAATGTCTCTGTTGCGAGCAGATAGTTGGTCAGAACTATTCTATTCATTTAAAAGGAAGTTCCAAGTACAGCCAAGTTGGCATGCTCTGCTGTACTCAGAACTCCCATTGAAATGAATGAAAGAGTTCCAAACATCTCTCTGCTCTCATCTGAGATTTTTGGAGGCCGTCCTCAAGATGTGGGATGTGCACCTATCACACACATTTCTGACATAGCATATCAATGTGCTATAAATCTGTCAGATGGATGAACGCTTTTAAGTGATAAGTATTCTGATGAGGGAATTATGAGTAGTGCTGTACTTCTTTTAGGTCTTAAAAGCAAAGAATGTTTCTGTGCTAGCTCTTACATAAACATCTGTCCATGAGATATCCCTCACTGTTCTTTACTTTAAAGATAGATCTCTTCTTTTCATGCTTGGATTTTACCATCCTGGATCATAAACCCATTTGCTGCAACACAAGTTATTTGTACCTATAGAATAATGATTACATAGTTACAGTTGTTTCACTTTTTATACAATCTTTTTATTGCAACAGATTATACTATTCTTTTAAAGAGAACTAAGACTGTAGTTGTCTTGTTATTTGATATGGAGTTTGACATGTTAGTGGGATATCTTGACATATGCATTCACTTTTATGAAAACCTCACTGAATGTGATTTGAGCCTATGAGGCATCTTCTTGGATCTCTGTATTTTACAGAGTAATTAAATACTTCTGTATTAACTGCCCAGATTGGAAACTGTTTGCAGAACACATTTCTTAACTTGGTTGTACAGTCTATTTCTCTATTGCTTTTACCTCCACTGAGCTACCCAACCAGGATGATGTCATGCCACCATTAATGTTAGCTCCACAGAACAGTTGCGTTTTAAAGATATTACTGGATGTCCCACTCGTTTTGGTACTTGAAAAAGTGTGAATAACTTTTAAACTATGTGGCAGATTACAACTAAATGTGGCTTACACATACCTCACTCTATGACAATCAAAATAATTGGTAGCACTGTTGGTACCAAAGAATGAAGAGGAAAACGAGGGACACTGTTGGAGTTATTACGCTCAGTTTTTCCACATAGTACACTGTCAGAAGTGCTTCTGCAACATATGTCCAAGAAGCCTAAAAAAAATACAAGTACACCATGGAGGAAATGGATCTTCATTGTTTTAGACTACAAAAAATATGGGAAAAAGAGGTAAAAAAAAAAGAACTTTAAAGAGCAACAACTGCCATGAAAAGCTGCCGAAGAAATTTAAAATTCTGGGCAGTGTTGGATATCCTTGGCAGAGGATATCCAAAAGTGTCTGCATAAACCATCCAGAAAATGAAGGATAGAATTCTGGCATCACCACAGAAGTTGGTGCTCAGACTTGCTTAGGACTATTGCCCACAAGTTCTTGTCAACTGGCTGCAGAAATAGCTCATCTTCTTAAATATTGTATCACTGGGGTTCATGAAATGAAACTCCAAGTCCAGCAAAGCTGGCTTTATTTTTTGTCTAGTGGCTACCTGAAGGGGCAAGCCAAGGACACTTGCAGAACTGCAGATCAACATCTATCAAGAAATAGACGTATTGGATTGGGAAATATTGGCATATACCCCTCCTAAACATGGAGCACCCTATACAAGCATACTTAGATGTAAGTGACAGACATTTCAAACATATGTGACTTCATTTTGATTGTCTAAGAGTAAGATATGGCCAGTTTAAATTACTTTGTTTTATACTGAATAGTTCAATTAATAAATGAAACAAATAGGCCCACACTATTTGCTATTATTAAGGCAAATACAGCCTTTCCTGCTGTATAGGGTGTGAGTAGAAGAAAACCAAAAATAACCACCTATGCATTACTTTGAATACAAAGATAGATTCATACTCAATCTAGGATTAGGTAGATGGCCCACATTACCTACAACCACTGCCTTTTTGCATCTGCCTTGCCAAGCTTATATAATAACTTAGATAAGTGCGACATGTATGATTTTTGGGGCCCAGACATCTTTTTTTTGCGCACATTAGTAACGTAGAATGCACCTGAATCTATGAACCTGTTCTACTGTGGGTCATAGACTTAGCACTTTCTAGCTACAAACCGACACTTCTGGCTCAGGTAACCACATTTAAAGCACTCTACCTGCGCCAGGATTTGCCGCACTAAAGTCATACATGTGTAGCTTTGTACGATTGTAGTGTGACACGCTTCCAGCACGCCCCCAATCTCAGGCGCATTACAAAGTGCCGCGGTTGTTCTGTAATGCGCCTAATACTGGAGTATTAGTATTAGTATACTGAGCCATTCACTAAAAAGATAGTGAATGGCTCAGCCCCGTTCATACATGTCACCCTAAATTTCTAAAATATAGAATTTGAAACCTAATGTGAGAAGTCACCAATTTTAATCAATTTCCTTCTAGTCAATGATTATATCTATTGTGAGTAACCCCTTTTTTTAAGGCGGTGATTCTTAATAGTTTTGTATGTAATTTCTTTTTTTGGGGAAAATCTAGTCTTTTGCCTTAGTTGTCATTCATGTTGTTGTTTGATTCTTTACTGCTATTTTTTGTTTTATTATTCTATTTATTAATTAAATAAATTACCTTTATCTGCAACTGTAAGGTTAGAAGTACATGATGAATGGAAAGAGCTCTTTTACTTGAATTCTACATGTTGCATGATTACCAACAGGCATTATAATGTGCCACTTGTTGAGGCCCCAAGCCATTCCAGTGTGCAGGAGATGACTGAGATTAAGACTAAAACCTTTAGCTTGTAGTAAAACAGAAGACAAACCATAGACTATTGCTAAACTAAAGCAAAATTTTTTTCAATGAAACTACCATTAAATGAATCAGAAATACACTCTATACATTGTTAATGTGGTGAATGACTATTCTAGCTGCAAACGTCTAGTTGTTAGTGCAATATCTACATAGGGGTATAGAGACCAATTTCCAACAACCATCACTCCAGTGTTCTAATGGTACATTGTGTTTGCTAACTGTGTAAGAAAGCTATGGGATATTTTGAACGCGCTTGTGCAAGTATGTTAGCACAGCCAAAAACAGTTTTGCTGATTAGAGAAGCTATAAAATTGACCTTCCTTTGAGCTAGTTGAGAATCTGGAGCATTACATTTGTTGGTTCGTTTAAACTCGCAAAATGGCCAGAAAAAGAGAACTTTCATGTGAAACTCGACAGTCTATTCTTGTTCTGAGAGATGAAGGCTATTCCATGTGAGAAATTGCCAAGAAACTGAAGATTTCCTACAACGGTGTGTACTACTCCCTTCAGAGGAGAGCACAAACAGGCTCTAACCAGAGTAGAAAGAGAAGTGGGAGGCCCCGCTGCACAACTGAGCAACAAGACAAGTACATTAGAGTCTCTAGTTTGAGAAATTGACGCCTCACAGGTCTTCAACTGGCAGCTTCATTAAATAGTAACCGCAAAACGCCAGTGTCAACGTCTACATTGAAGAGGCGGCTCTTGGATGCTGGCCTTCAGGGCAGAATGGCAAAGAAAAAGCCAATTCTAAGACTGGCTGATTAACGGAAAAGATTAATATGGGCTAAAGAACACAGACATTGGACAGAGGAAGATTGGAAAACGTGTTATGGACAGACAAATCGAAGTTTAAGGTGTTTGGATCACACAGAAGAATATTTGTGAGACGCAGAACTGAAAAGATGCTGGAAGAGTGTCTGACGCCATCTGTCAAGCATGGTGGAGGTCATGTGATGTTCTGGGGCTGCTTTGGTGGTGGTAAAGTGGGAGATTTGTACAAGGTAAAAGGGATTTTGAATAAGGAAGGCTATCGCTCCATTTTGTAATGCCATGCCATACCCTGTGGGCAGCGCTTGATTGGAGCCAATTTCATCCTGCAACAGGACAATGACCCAAAGCACACCTCCAAATTATGCAAGAACTATTTAGGGAAGAAGCAGGAAGCTGGTATTCTATTTGTAATGGAGTGGCCAGCGCAGTCACCAGATCTCAACCCCATTGAGCTGTTGTGTTAGCAGCTTGACCATATGGTACACAAAGAGTGCCCATCAAGCCAATCCAACTTGTGGGAGGGGCTTCTGGAAGCATGGGGTGAAATTTATCCAGATTACCTCAGCAACTTAAAAGCTAGAATGCCAAAGGACTGCAATGCTGGAATTGCTGCAAAAGGAGCATTCTTTGACGAAAGCAAAGTTTGAAGTAGAAAATTATTATTTCAAATAAAAATCATTATTTCTAACCTTGTCAATGTCTGGACGATATTTCTATTCATTTTGCAACTCATTTGATAAACTTGATAAATGAAAACACAAACTTGCCTGGGTGACCCCAAACTTTTGAACGGTAGTGTATATATATATATATATATATATATATATGTACCACTAAGTATAGTATGTATAATGCTATTTTATGTATATTATTATAAGGGCGTGTCCCCATATCAGGTTTTTCAGACGGTTTTGCAGATGGTTTTCGGTTTTGAAAGCCGTTTGTAAACCGGCTATCAATCTTTATCACAGACCTTTATGGAAAACGGGTTTTCCGCCGGGTGTTTTTTTAGACCGCCGGTCGTCCAAAAAACATTGAACCTGTTCATCCTTCCGCCCCCGGCTTTCGGGTGGACAATGAACCTGTCATTGCAAAGGGGGAGGGCTTATGCCCCCCTGCGGCCGTGTACATGGCCCTTAAAAAGAGCAAATATCGGTTGGGATTTCTGACCTGTATTTGCCCTGTGTCATGGGAACATGCCCTAATGCTACATATACAATCAGTGATATGGACAGAGCTGCCTAAGCACATTTTGACTCTCCATTGTGCATTTACTGAATATTCTGAGAAAATCCTACATATACCAGGGTTAATAGTTTGCACAGGGAAACAAAGATTATGTCAGTACTGGCTCAGATAACTTTCAGTTCTATATAACGTAGTCAAAGTCCTGAGCTCATTAACGAATATGAAATAAATCAGAAATGATAGAAAGATATTTTGATGTTAGTAGTATTGCTGTTATGATTTTATTTCCGCTACAGTGAGATGTTAATGCAGCACTGTGTATAACTGCAGTCTCCTTACAAGCTAAAAGGTAAAATACAGGAACAATGAATTAAACTGATCCTAAGAAAGCAGCTTATGCCCCTTTCAACTTAGTATGAATACAGTTGGTATTCTGTTTTCTCTGTACTAATTGCATGATATTCCCATTAACCACTCAGCTGCAGAGAATAAATCTAACACTAAATGGGACAGCCAAAACTAAACCCAGTAAGCAGAAGGGGCAGCAAATTTATCATAATTATGCATGTTGGCATAAAGAACTTACTGACATTGTTAAACATGTTTAATACTATTCTATTCTTTGGGCCACCTTTTGGTTGGATTAGATCAGTATTTTGGGCCAAAATGTTGGCACACTTCTATTACAGTTTACCAAAATTTTAAGTCCTACTACCTCTTCTCTAAGGCATGTCCCATTTCTAGGCATATTTAGCTTATAAAATCTCCTTAATGGGTTAATATGTGGTTGAAAGCTTGAAAAAAGAAGGAAGAAAAGAGCAGGGAAAGGAGAAGAGAAATAGAAATAAAGAAAATAGAAAAGAAATAGGGAGAGAGAGGGAGAAAGAAAGAAAAAGAAAAGAATGAAAGAGAGAGAAAAGAAGGAAGGAAAGAAAGCTTAAGATGTTTGGACAGTCTGAATGGAAATGTGATGATGCTTGCCTCAGTGTCCTGCTGCTATTCTGGTTGCCACGTGCTTTGGAAAGGGTCTAGGGCAGTATTGGCAGGGACACTAAAAGAGGTGTTCACAAGCAGTCTGGCAGTGGCAGTGAGGCGCAAAAGTTGTATGGCTGGTGCTGTGTATTATTTACTAGGGAAACATCTCTAGCCAGCATGTAAGGTCTCTGTATTTTCTTTCCTAAAAGCTGCAACATAATCTATGCCTTTAAAAATGTAAATGTAGACTCTGATTCTTTTTTTTACACCTCGTAAGTTCCCCTGTGTACAGTATAGTTATATTCAGTACATGTAGATGATTATTACTAGGTTTCCTTTGTGGGGTGTCAGAACTGTGGGAAATACATACCAAATGTTGGATGGAAAATTATGAATACTTTCTTTCCTATGCAATGTTCTTTTAGAACAAAGTCAGGATTTTAAAACATGTGCCTGATGTTAACAACAGTGAAGTATTTTCTGCTGGTAACACATAGGATAGTTAAAGTGAGGCCTAATATGTGCAAATGAATCCACACAAACAATTATAACATTAGGGAACTGTGAGTCTGCAATTTCTTAATATGTATACATAAAATTATTTCCTTTTTCAGTGACAGTAATTAATGCTAGAGAACAATGCAGTTTTTTGAAATTTTCTTTGCAGCCATGGTTTTTGTTGCCAGAATACTGGTGTCATTCTGTGAAAGTGTGAATTGAGAAATCAGCAAGGGCTTGTTTCAGTGTGGTGATGGACATTACGGCTAGACATCCTAAACCTCTGGCTCTAACCATTTTTTTTAATGAACAACAGTACATAATTCAATATAACTTTAACGGTCCGCAGTGGTGGATCCGCTGGACCACCGTAAGCATTGGTGGAAGCCCACACCAGGGAGCGGAATCTTAGTAGGTCCCGGTATTCACCAGAGCCCTCCGCTAAGCGGGATGGACTTGCTGCGGCGGGAATCTACCAGGTCGCTTCCACTGGCGAAACTTGCTTGCGGTGGCGGCCAAGGGCAGGCGAGGTACAGATTCGTCAGAAAGGCTCGTAGTCGGGGACAGGTAGGAAGGTCAGGGCAGGCGGCAGAGATTTGTGGTCGGGAAAACGTAGCAAAGGTTCGGTAAAAACCAGTTTTCCCCAACTCCAGCCCCTCAAGGGCACACCAACAGGTATGTTTCGGGACCCACAGAAGACGACAAAAATGATACACCTTGCAAAATCACTGACAATAATACTTCACCTGTGCAAGAAAAGGAAAGCCAAAAACAGACGTTTTGGGTCCCTTAGCTGGGTTTGGGGAAACCCTCTGGGTACACACAAAAACAAGGCTTTGGAATGCTTTCTTGTAATAAGCACTAAAGATCCGGCAAGGTGTCGGGAAAGGGGCAGGTTTAAATAGGGGCATCCCTGGCAATAACCCAAATTTACCGTTGCACGGCCCTTAAAAACTAACATGCCGGCGGCAGTGATGGGAGCGGGGCCGCACCCCGGGGACGAACGACGGGCAGGAGTGGGGCTGGTAAGTGGACTTGGGCCCCCAGTGGGTAGCGGGTGACCCCCCGACCCGAGTGGGGGGACGGAGCGCCGCTCGGCGTCGGGGCCAGATGCCCGTGACCCGGACGAGGGGCGGGGGGCACCGTGACAATAACTTGCACATGAAACATGATAGATGTAATCAGCATTTTCATCAACATGCTTAAAGGGGTTGTCTCACTACAAAGATTAGCTTGTAACATGTAGGGAACAGTAATTCAAGATTTTTTCCAAATTCATTTTTTTTATATCACCCTGGTCAGGAGATAAGAAATTTTTTTCTGCTTGAGTACACCAAAGGGTTTTAATGTTTTTCCCCCTCTTTCCCCTTCCCGATTAGACAGAAGCAGGAGGATGTCGCCCCAGGGTGACCCTTTTCTTTAGAAAAAGGTGTGTTTCCTAACAAACAAAGGAAATAATTACACCCAATTCCGAAAAAAAATTGGGACACCCCAAAAAAATTTTTGAAAAAAAACGAAAAGCAATGTGTAGTGCCAACATTTAAAATTTTATTTAGAAAAAAACACAAACCCCAAAATCAAATTTTTTAAACAGAGAAGTATACTGTAATTTAAAAATAGTTGTTTCAAAATTTTTGGTGTCAAAAATCCCCCAAAAAATTGGGACCCGCTGTTTTTTTTCCCCTGTGTGGCCCTCCCCTCATCTTTAAAACAGTTAAAAGAAGTCTGGGGAAGAGGAACCAGTTTTCAAGTTTAGAAATAGGGAAAGCTCTCTCTTAAGTGTAATACAGGCCCTAACTATTCAATCGACTTGGGCCCCCTTTGTGCAATTCCTTTATGATGCGCCAAATGTTCTCTATAGGTGAAAAATCGGACTTCGGCGCCATTTCATCCCCGGATCCTTCTCCTACATGCCATGAGTTGTGATTGCTGCAGAAAGGGTCTGGGATTTCTTGTTGAAAAAATGCAGGGTCTTCCCCGAAAGGTGACGTCTAAGGGGGGGGATATGTTGTTCTAGAACCGAAAATAGCTTCCGGAATTAAAGGTGCCTTTCCAGACATGCAAGTGCCCATGCCAAAGCACCATGCAACCCCATCCAAGTGATGCAGGGGTTTTAACGGAGCGTTTATAACAACTTGGGTTTCCTTGTCCCCTTGGTCCGGATGACATGGCGCCCACTGTTCCATAAAGAACTTCAAATCGTGACTCATCACCACAAACATTTTCCATTTTGCACATCCATTTTTAAAAGACCCTGGCCCAAATGGAAAAGCTGACTTGTTGGAGCTTGCTTAAAATGGCTTTTTCTTTGCCCCTTAAGTTTCAGCTGGGAACGGCGGATGGCACGGTGGGTTGTTTTCAAAGACAATACTTTCTGGAAGTATTTTCCCGACCCATTTGTTATTTTTCCCTTACGGATTCCTGGTTTAGGGTGCAGGACTTTAAGGGCCCGGGAAACATAGGGATCCAGTAGAGTTTTACGGCCTTGACCCTACGCACAGCGTTTTTTTCCCAGGGTTCTCGAATCTTTTGATGATGTTATTAGGTTGTGATGATAACTTTAAAGTCTTTGCCATTTTAAGGGGTAACACCTCCTGGTATTGCTGCACTATCTTTTGCGCAAAAAGGTGGAATTTGGGATCCTCTTACCCTTTTGCTTCAGAGAGACACTGACACTGATAGTCTTTTTTATACCCCAAACTGTTTTTAATTACCTAAATTTTTTGATTTGGGCTTCCATCTTTCCCCTTTTATGCTCAATGTCATTTTTTTCCAGCCACTTTTGTACTTGTCCCAACTTTTTTGGCATTTGTAGACACGTGAAATTTGGAATCAACATATTTTTCCTTTCAAATGTACATTTACTCAGAAAAACTTTTGATCTGTCATCTATGTTCTATTCTGAATAAAATATTAGATGTTGGCACCTCCACATCATTGCATTCCGTTTTTATTCATAATTTGTTTAGTGTCCCAACTTTTTTGGAATTTAGGTTGTACTTTTGATTGTTACTTTGAGCTTTGTGGCCCTCTGCACTGTAGATCATCTCTCCTGCAGTCATGTCAGTGCAATTAAAAGAGCTGGGAATACAGAGGTGACACGCTTTTCACTGCTATAGAACCACCCACAGCCTGACCAAGAAGTATGAGTCTTAAGCTGCTTGTGGCTTTGTGAAACAGCATGATGAGACAACCCCTTTAAAATGGCTTCATGGATAATGTAACAAAGGAGGGGATGAGCCAAATATTATAATTGGGCGAAATACCATAATTAAAATTTTGATGTTTCAGAAACACTTAGGGTAGGAATGCATGGTGTGGCCACCATTCTGTCATCTTGTGTGGCTATTGTTGGATGCACCTGAAGCTGGACTATGGCCACAATGTGCATTCCCACCCTTAGATCTCTTAAAATGAAATTAAAACACCATATGAGATTTTCCCTTGACACCTCAATTGTCTTTGACACACAATTTTGAATTACTGGCTTTAGATTCCTCAGACAAGTGCTCCTTTGGTTTCCTTTCAATTGAAATCACTAGTTAGACGAATATAAATCTTAAAGGGATGTTCCAGGAGTTAAGACAATTCATTGGTCCATTGGGGCATGATAAAGACAAAAAATAAGACTCATGGTTACCTCCCAGATGCTCTCGTTCAGTCTCGGTGACCGGTCTGCTCATCCAGGAAGTAAGGCAGGTACAGTCAGTCATAGGCCCCAATGTCATGTGAATGTGACAGCTGTGGCCTTTAATTGATTGTACCTGTCATGTGAACAATTACCGCTTAGTTCTTCAGTTGGAATGAACAGACTGGCATCAGGACTGAACGGGAAGATCCAGGAGATGCTTATCTTATCTTCTATTATCATGCTACGACGGACAGACGAGCTTTCTTAACTCCTGGAACACCCCTTTAAGTTATATGTATACATTTAAATAGTGATATTACATTTATGTGAGACAATATTGTTTGGCTTTGTTGTAACTGTACATTTTACTCATTTTTTTTGTTGCATTATGCTTGAAAAGGCCCCATTGTATGGGCTGAAATGCTGCACTTGCACTTTTTGTTTGATGCTCACCTAAGTAATTAAAGAATCCTGATTTTGAAGGATGCTGACGTCCATTGATTACTTCTGTTGTGAAAGACAGTTTAACACCTTACCGCCGGAGCCAGTTTTGGCCTCTCTGACAGAGCCTATTTTTGAAATCTGTCATGTGTCACTTTATGTGAGAATAACTTTTTGACACTTTAACCTATCCCATGTGATTCAGAGATTGTTTTCTCGGGGACACATTGTGCTATAAGATAGTAAAAATTTTGGTCCAAAAATAAATTGTTTATTGTGAAAATATCAAATTATGGTAAAAAAATGTGAAAAATTACCAAAATTTCAAACTTCAAAAATTTCTGCATGTAAGACAGATGTTATTCCACTCCAAATAGTTTATAACTAGCATCTACCATATGTCTGCTGTAGTATCGCATAAATTTTTTAAATGTCTTTTTTTTATTACGATATTAGAGGGTTTATAAATTTAGTAGTACTTTTCAAATTTTCAAGAAAATTTGCAAATAACCATATTTTTAACCGCCCAGTCCATTTTCTAACGGACTTTGATTGACCTGTATGTTAGATACCCTCATAAAATAAACCTCATTAAGAAAACTACACCCCTTAAAGTATTCAAAACAGAATTTAGTAAGTTTATTAACATATTAGGTGTTTCACAGAAATTAAAGCAAAGTGGAGGTGAAATTTCAACATTTCACTTTTTTTTTGCAGATTTTCCATATTTATGCATTATGACAAAAATCGGTAAATGTGATCAGGGAAATGAAAATTTAAATATTGATTCCCCAGATTCTGCGTTTTCAGAGAAAATCCTATATGTGGCCCTAGGGGCATTATTTGGCTCAACCACAAGCCCCAGAATAGGAAGAGCACCTACGGGGACTCTGGGGCCTCATTTTCATTACAATATTTATTTAGGGGCCATTTCAGGTTTGGCGCACCCTAAGGTTCCAAAACGAATAAATACCCCTAAAAAGGACCCCATATTGGAAACTACAACCCTTACGGAATATATCCAGAGGTGTAGTGAGTATATCGACCCCACAGGCGTTTCACAAATTTTTTAGCGTTCGGCTCTGAAAATAAAAAAATATATATTTTTTCCAATAATCTGCAATTTTAGCTGAAAATGTTTAATTTTTACAAGGAATCTTGGAAAAAAAGCCCCAAAATTGTGTTACGCAATTTCTTCCAAGTTCGGCAATACCCTACATGTGGGTGTAAACTGCTGTTTGGGCGCATGGCAGGGGGTACAAGGGAGGGAGCGCTATTTGGCTTTTGGCGCACAGATATTGGTGGGGCCATGTCGCATCTCCAAAGCCCCCAAAGTACTAAAACAGGTGAAACCTTCCAGAAGTTGCTCCATTTTGGATTCAACACCCCTCAGAGATCTCATCTAAGGGTGTATTGTGCATATTGGGCGCACAGGTGTTCCGGAGTTTTTTTTTAGCATTGGGCCATGGAAATGGGGGGGAAAACGCAGTTCCGCCATTGTTTTTGGGCTTCATTTTTACAGTATTCGCCATACGGGATAAATGACGAGATAACTTTACTATGGGGGTCGGTACAATTACAATGATATAAAATTTATATAGTTTTTTATTGTTTTATTACTTTTACACAATAGAAGCGGAGTTTTATAAAAAGTTGCGTTTTTAAGTTGTCGTATTTTGAAGCCATAACTTTCTTAATTTTTTGCATATGGAGTGCTTGTGGGTTGTTTTTTACGAGATGAGTTGATGTTTTTATTGATACCTTATGGGGGGCATATGATGCTTTTTATCACTTTTTATTAAGGTTTTGTGAAGCATTTTGTACAACAAATAGCAATCCTGGTAGTGTTTTTTATTTTTATTTTTACAGCGGTCACTGTGCGGGTATAAAATGACATGCTAGTTTTACCAGCAGGGTTTATACGATTACAGCGATACCACATTTGTATATTTGTTTAATGTTTTACTGCTTTTACAAAATAAAAACACATTTATTTGAAAAGGAAAACACGTTTTTGCATCACCGCAGTCTGAGAGCCATAACTTTTTTTATTTTTCTGTTTATAGAGCTTGTATAGGGACTTTTTTTTTTTGCGGGAAAGAGGTTGACGGGGGTTTTTATTTGGTAATATTTTTGGGGGGGCAAGACTTTATGATCGCTTTTTTAATTGTTTTTTGGAAGGTAGGGTGAAGAGAAAATACTGCCAATCCTAGCAGTGTTTTTTTTTTATTTTTAATAGCGTTTCACCGGGCAGTATCCGTGACAAAGTTAGTTTTACTCTGTGGGGTTTAGACGATTACGCTGATACCCAATTTATGTAGTTTTTTTATTTGAAGCACAATTTTTTTGAAAAAAAAAAAAATGTTTTTATTGTGTAAAACGATTTTTTATGCATCGTATCTTCTAATAGCCCGAACTTTTCAATTTTTCCGTATACAGAGCTGTGTAAGGACTTTTTTTTGCGGGATGAACTGACGTTTTAATTGGCATCACTTTGATGTTGATATCAGTTTTTGATTACTTTTTACTCCATTTTATGTGCTGCGGGATGAACAAAAATCGCTATTCTGTGACTGTTTTTTGGGTTTTTTTTTTACGGCGTTCACCGTACGGGTTAATTAACATGACAGATTTATAGGGTGGGTCGCTACGCACGCGGCGATACCAAATATGGGTAATTTATTTATTTTGATATTTTTTTGGGCGATTGGCGTTTGTAAAGGGGAAAAGGGCGATTGTACTTGTTTTTATTTATTTTTTGTGTTTGTGTTTTACTTTTTTACACTTTTTTTTAAATTTTTCATACTTTTACACTTCCCCCAGGGGAGAATTGCATGAACGATCGTCAGATCATTATGCAATAGGAAATCACAATACAGCTTATAGCTGTATCCTGGTCTCCATAGCAACTGTCTGTCACGCTGCCCACAATGCATTGTGGGCATCGTGACGTCACCAGACAACCCGGATGCTGTCATTCAGCTCCGGGCTGTCTGGTAGGAGACCGTTACCGGCGCTCAGCGCCGTTACGCGCCGAGATCGCGGCCAGCAGGAGCTCATCCTGCCGCCCGCAGCCGCGATGTCGCGACCACGATGTCGCGAATCGGGGGGTTAATCCCCGCGGCCGGAGCGCACTCCGGCCGTGGGGATGCGGGATGTTTCCAGCGGTTAAAAATACCCCTGGTTTCATGCCCGGGTCTTGCGCGCTCCGCTTGTTTAGCGCGCAAGATTGCCGTGACGTATCATACGGGAATTTGCGGGAACCCCTACCCGACATTGCCGTATGAGTACGGCAAATGTCGGTAAGGGGTTAAAAGGCAAAAATCGGTCCTAAAAAATAACTTTCATTAAATATATTAAAATATATCGTAATCTATCTAAAAAAACTCACAAAAAACTATGGGAGGCAAACAACAACCACATAGGTGGGACCAGAATGGTATACAAAACCTGGCCCTGTAAACCTAATATACCCCTACCTAACTAATAGAGATACAGAATAATCGCCCCGATAAGGGCGTTCCTGTCCGCAGCCTTGCCCTAATTCAAAAACACCTAGTTATTCCTCATGGTCCCATCCCAACATGTTTCAATCATCCATGACATCATCAGGGGACAGTCTGGAAAGATATAAGTGGACCAAGTGTCTGGGTATAATAACAAATAAATGGCTGCAATCATGCGAGGCACGAGAATTAGAGGGTAAATAAATACCTGATGGTAGTTACAGATGCAAGAACAACCAACACATGCCGTGTTTACGTAACAAAAAAGGAGGACACTACCTTACGTTTCATCAGCATAATGCCGCCTTGTAGGTTTGTCATGTAAACCAGCAAGACCACCAGGTATTTGATTTCAAAACTGTAAGTCATCTCCCGCCCTGTAAGGGCATGGCAGCGTCGGCTGTGTGTGAGAGTCTCATACACAGCCGACGCTGCATGCCCTTACAGGGCGGGAGATGACTTACAGTTTTGTTTTACCCTTTCTGGTCCCACCCATGTTGTTGTTGTTTGCCTCCCCCTAGTTTTTTGTGGTTTTTTTTAGATAGATTATGATTATATCTTAATATATTTAATAAAAGTTATTTTTTTGGACCGTATTTTTTTCCTCTTTAAACTGTCTTTCATATACGCTGGTCAATGGGTTTTTGTACTATTGGTAGGGATCTGCAGGGACATTTGTTCTTGTAATTATTCTGTTTGCCCTGATCCTGTCAGACAGC